>BGZK01002800.1:0-41551 GCA_005406025.1 Eumeta japonica
ATTTATTGTTTTTCTCACAACAATTTTGCAACAATTATGTGAATATTTATATAAAACCTTTTAAGCTAATTTATTTCTTTAACACTTGCATATGTTTACATATTTTCATTATCCCTTCCATGAAAAAATATGAATTATTAAATTAAAATTAACATGAAAAGTGTTATATTATCGCCAGCAAAACAATGTTGCTAACTTAATGAGGAGCCCCAGCTACAACACACATGTTAAATGATTACAAACACATGCATGCATTGACTGCTTTATGGCTGTTAAGCCAATAGCCATAAATCCTGAAGGACGAACGGGCACAATATATTTATTTATAACACTACAGACAATCAAATACAAGGTGTAAATGTTACATAAATTATTTGCGTGCTTTATAAATTCAAATACTTTTTTGTAATTTCAGTATTTTTATTGTAAAAAATGTGTACCGTCTGACACCATTTCCAAACGAACTCTTTGAATTTTGAAACTGACTAACATATGCATGTATTTGCATGTATTTGCATTATAGCCAATGTGTGTATGTATTTGCCAGACAGGACTTAATAAAAATAAATTGCGACAAATTTATAGCTGTGCATAAACATTAATTGAAAATTGAACATCGTTACATCGTATCAACACTTGTGACGGCAGCATGTAACGTCTAAAATAAACATTAAATTTAATTTATTTGCTGCTTCTTATTATTATGACCTGACATCGTTTAAAGGATATATTTAAAGGTTAGATACTCTTGCTATACTTTGCAATAATTAATGATTATTTTATTTATAGGCCTTAAACTGTTGATTGCAAAATATAAATGAGTTGTTTTTTGTTACAAAATATATATAAATGTTGTGACATTGGTGGTATTGGGACTTTAAGAAAACAGCAATTAAATAAACGACACTTAATTGTTTTGTACTCTTTGTTTAAGACCAAACAATAAATAAATAAAAGAAATTAAAACAGAATATGCAACAACCACCTACCACCTAAAAAGAAATCCTCAAGACATTAGTGGGAAAGTAATAGCAACTATGTATAGCACAGAGTAGAACAGAGATGTACAAAACTAGTTGGCAAAAACGGAAAATAGATTTTATCTTTACGAATAAAAAAATGAAATACGACATTTAGTGTATGAGTGAAATGCACAGATTTATATTATTTTGTTATTTCTTTTGTCATGAAAAATGAAATATGACATTTATTGTATAAGAGAAATGTAAAGATTTATATTTTTTCTCTTTTGTCACATTTGTTTTACGTTACGAAGTCTTTTAATAAAAAACCAAAATAAGAACTCAGAAACTCACTGTATGAATGAAATGCATAGAAGTAGGTCTCTTTCTAATCTCATCATCACTGTTCCACAGTGTTTCTAAACATCAAATATAAAACCGACAAACCTATTTCATTAAAATATCTCTACTTTATCATAATCTTGCTACTTTGGTAATATTTGTGTGATCGTGGTATGTGTTTGTTGACAAGTTTTGACATTTAAACGTATGTAAACAATAGTCAACAGTTTAAATAAGACTATCTGATGAGAATAAACATGCAAAAGTAAACAAGCAAAATTTTGTATTCGACCGGTTTGCATTTTGATATCCTCCAACTGTTTATGCGTCAAAACAACTAAATTCCACTTCAACTGACAAGTTTTATTACCACATTTACCTCTTCTCATTAAAATAGCAGCAGTTGCTTTAAAAAGTCGGTTTTCGCTATATACCGGCTTTATATGAACCGATACTTCACTTACTTTCCCAAGAATGTTCTAATTCGCTCACTGGTCCAATTTCTCGAGGAATCAAATGTCACTATCAAACATATGCTGTTTTTCAAAATTTGTTTTAGTTCTTAGAGAAACTTTTTCTCGAGAAATCAAATGTCGCTGTAGCTCGGCTACATGTGGACTCGATGTTCTTTTACTTTCTACTTATAAAAACACTATCAAACATATGCTGTTTTTCAAAATTGTTTTAGTTCTTCTTAGAGGAACATTTCCTCGAGAAATCAAATGGCGCTGTAGCTCGGCTACATGTGGACTGATGTTCTTTTTACTTTCTACTTATGAAAACACTATCAAATATATGCTGCTTTTCAAGAATTGTCTTAGTTCTTCTTAGAGGAACTTTTTCCCCCTAATCTGATTTTTTCCACTTACGAATATAATCTATGCTATTCCTTGAAATGTATCTGTATCTAATTTTTCGTTTGGACTATTGAGAGATTTCCACAGACAGACAGGCTCAAATCGTCTTATTGTCTATCGCTGATCAAGAATAAGTAAGTATGTGTGTAGGTATACAATGACGTTTCATATGAACATTTTAATGCGTTACATAAGGAATGAAAATTTTAATATATCCTTCATTTTTATTTGGAGGGTATAAAAGTACTGAAAAGAGAGGGGTGAGATAAAGTTAAATAATTTTAAAACTTACCGATAAGTGACTGCTTTAAGTTCTCTCAGTGAAAAATTGCAACCTAAAAATAAATATATAAGACATTAATTAAATAGTTGTCTATTTAATAGAGAAAGCAAGTCAGCTTTAATCAGGTAGCCAGCAGTTCTACAACAAGTGCAAACACCAATTATATTTTGATGTCGCAATCCAGCTGCCATTTGTTTTATGTTTTGTGGTGTGTGTTTGTTTGTTTACAAATTTTAACATATGTATAATCATACATAAACAAAATCAGCTGTTAAAATTTCTTTATCTGATTCCAGGTGAATTCATTATAAGGTGATTCTTTCGACCATATGTTTACCAGCTGATTGAAACTAAACTGTCAATTTCCTTGTATTTTGTTAGACAGATTGGTTCAGCCATAAAATTATCACTTTTTTTATTCCTTTGTATTGTTGTTGTAGGGAGGAGGCCACCTTGTAGTAAATTCACCTAAATCTGATTAAAGCTGCCTGAGAAAAATTATACTTGTTCAATTCACAACTTCTAGAGTATACATTGGGCCTATTTCTCAAGAGTTACAAGTGTCTATTTATAAGTGAAATATATACATTTGAAACATAAATAAATTTTCAAATCATATTGTTTTTTTAGTGTTTTTGAGAAACGGGCTTTTAGCAAAAAATCTACTTTTATTTATATCCTATTAAAGAATTAAAAATTTTGAAAGGCCCGAAAATACGCAATAAATTTTTAACAGTACTAATTAGACTTAAACTGGTTTATAATAGAGTTTAACAATGCAAATTAATCAGTGGCAAATCCTTCCACTAATTACCTAAAAGTCCAAGAATGGTGAGCTAATGGTACTAATTATTATTCTTTTTATTATTATTAGATTTCAAGCTAAAACTTTGTTTCTACTATAAAACCAAATTGTCTCTGGTTGTATTGGCATCAAGTTCAACCCCAGCTCCCAAACAGCTGAGCCAACAGAACCAGAAAAGTGGATGATAATTTACAACCTCGTCTGTAAATTATTTCACTCCAATCGGGAGCAAAAGCGCGAACATACGCGAAAAATTATTATAAGCTATAAATGCAATAAATTTTTTATAAAAGAAAAGGTAGACGCAAGCAGCTTAATAGGAGGTAAGAGCCTAAAACATGTACAAATTGTAAGAATTTCATAAGGGTAAATTTTTATAACTTGTCTTCAGAATATTTCAAACTAGGGCAAACTTTTCTTGTGCTTACTGCCATAAACTATCGCTTATATGAAACAGGACATTCCTTTTCCTCGCAATAAAATGTAACTTTGTTCAGGAATGGTTTAACATTTTTTCAAGTACAAGGCGATATTTATGTGTTGAAGGAAACCTCACTAAAATATCACAATTTTGTTTTTATTATTATAGATTTTAAGTCATGTTATTTTTCCCGTTGTCATATACAACCTTGTTCATATCAATTTTCATGTTGAAGAAATTTCATAGAAAAATCTTGTTTTATTTGAAAGTTGGCATGAAAGTGCAGGGTTCATTTGCACTTTGAAGTTCAAATGTCAAAGTCAATCATTTCTGGCACAACGCTTTTTTGCTTCTTTTTTTTTTTTTTTGATTGATTAGAATAGTAGTGATTTGAGCTACAAAACTAGAAACCTTTAGAAAAACATAATTTTTTGAGACCCTAAGCAAACGCTATTATTCGTTTCTAGCGTATCTGATTTTATTAATTTTCTTTTAACGTGCGTTTGCAATTCTGTTTGAAATGTTGTTTGATTAATTATTTTTCACAGAAAAATTCAAATAAATTGTTATCGAAATAACTCGGTTTTCCAGTTCACAAAATAGAAATGAGTAGATGAAAATAAGGAACTCAAGGAATCCAAAATAAAAGTTTTGTTTTTGCACGCAAATAGAACTTTATGTTTTTCTTTCTTTGACAGATTTTCAATGATTACATTTTGAATTGTGGTGAGGAAAAAAATAAGTAACAGCAGGCTTTTGCGGGAAAATGTTTCAAACTTTCGTTAAAGGCTGTAAATAAATGAAATGGCATAGGAAACCAAAAAGTAGCAAAGAGTTTAACAGAATAGCTTGGAAATAATGAATCGAAAGAAAAAATTAATATTCCTCTTTAAAGAATATGAATAAAATTTTTTATAAATTATATCTTTGAAAAAATAACCGAAAAATTCTACTTTTTTCTATAATCGGTGATTTATTTACCTCTTAAGTACAAATAATATTTCGGTTCATTTCGTTTATGCTAATTGCCACATTCGATAGGTTAATAAATTGACTAAACAAATTCACCACTAGTAATTTTCCATTATATATAGAGAAGTCATAATAAATGGTTTATATTTTGTGTCTAAAATTAAGCAATCATTTTTTTATTAAACTAAAATAGTTACGATAGACTACAATCCATCGAGTGTCATCATACCAACATGAAAAAATAGCTTAGTATTACTCGATATCAAATTAATTTAGGCATTATTCCTTAAAATCTGTCTCACATGACAACAGCCATGTTCTTCTGTAATTACATAAGATAAAATGTTTAGCATATTGATTTGTGCTAAAATGTTGATGTATTGCTCTAAAATTAATCAATCAAAATTTAACACAAGTTGTATAAAATTTTTTGAGCATAAAACTTTCGTAATAATCAAAATAAAACATTAATGCACGCTGAAGCAAAGTAAGCTGGGGAAAATTGACGGAAAGAAAGCAGAAAATTTTAACATATGCCAACAATTGTTTTTAAAGAGCCTCTCTAAACGATTTAGGCAAAGGCGTTTATCTTAATAAATGTGTAATATAAAAAAAAAAACATAAACTTTGACTTTGTAAAACTGGAGATTTAGTTAACGCTTTGCGATATATTGTGTGTACTAATGAATTGAATAATAATTTGAGTAAGATAGTTATCCCATGAAGTGGAGAAAATTAATTCACCACTCATAATTTTCTTTTGAAAATCATTCAAATAGAGTAAATGGTTTGTTTTCACCTATAATATTAAGCAAATGGTTTTATGACTAGACTCAAATATTTTCAATAGATTATGACCTTCCCAGTATCTTCCATCAAAACGAAAAAATTTAGATCAATTTTGGTATGATATCGAATGCGGCAGATACAACGCTGTTGTTTGAAAGCTCATATACTTACTGGTATTGAATAAACTTTTTAAAATTAAAATATATTATTACTTTATACACAAAAATTTTAAAAATGCTTTAGAATGAATTTTCTTAACGCATCTAGCGAATGTGTGAGTCAGGAAAAATATATAAGTTTTGTGCAGGTATGTGAAAGCATGTGGTTGTGCATGTAGTGGTGTATCTATCAGCAAGTAATTGTGTATGCTTAACGGGTATAAGCGAAGACATCTGCCAACAACTTTAGTTTGTTTATAAAAGCTATCCGATGTAGATGTCGCTGGGTTTTGTTTTATAAATCAAACCTTTTACACTTTTTTGAGTTGAATCGATTTCAATTAAATGTCCATCTGTTTATGGTAGTTGTATATATTTTATCAAAAAAATATTAGTAATTGCTGATGTTTTAGTTTTAATATATATGTATAAAATCTAAAATAAATACAATATACAAATTTTACTTTTAATTATACTCAAAGACGAAGAAAAGGCAAAAATCCTCATGGGAGTTCCCTAATTGCACAATTTTTTTTTTTTTTAATAAAATTTTTTGTAAATATGATTATTGAAAAAAAAGTCTATAAATAATAATGAATTTTTATAACAATTTATTTTTTTTAGAAAACTTATTGTTGCTTTGAATAAGTAAATTCTTTACAGATCCACAATTCAAACAACTTGTTCGCTGATTCAAGGAATTCCATTGTAGATATGAAACTAACTTTCGTGTTATAAATCGAGAGTTAAAATATTTTTATTTGAACATTGAAAAATGAAACCTGCTTAACAAAATGTCTCATTGTTCTATATAAATTTCACATGAAATCATGAAATATTTTCACTCCTCTAATACTCAAACTGTTTTATTTTTACCCCAATATACCATACCAAACAATTGGCCTTTGCATTTCATTAGTTATTTGATGTTTATGCTGGTCATGCATTTTATTTGTAGCTTTAAGCTTTAAACATACAAAAAATATTCATTTCCTAGAAATATAACAATGCAAAACAAGAAAAGCCAAAAAGAATATTTTATTATAGTTCAAGGGAATAAAAATCAGGCACCAACAAGTACGTGACACTGAAGCTGAATGTAATCCCGTTTTTTTCTGATTTAATTTTTGTTTGTTTGATGCAACGGCACGCAAGGAAAGCGAAGCTTGAAAGGCAACAATACATTTCTAAACCAGTACTTTGTTGTAGTCTGTCTCTGTCTCTAGCTTATTGCATCTTAAAGGATTAGAAAAGTTATTGTTATTATTATCATTATTATTGTTGGGCAGTTGCAATGATTGTGGCAAAAATCCAAGATTCTGTGGTTTTGTTTGGGTGGAATAATGATAATTTTATTTTTGCAAAAAAAAACCAAAACACAATATTTTATTATAGTTATAAAAGAGAAAAAAAAATATTTTGTTGGATTTTCAAGCAGTTAATAAACTTGTTTGTGGCATTAACTTAGCGTTAATCTGGAGTCGATGAATTTTGTGTCGGTTTTCTTTTTATTAAAAAAAACATGTTGAGATGCATATTTTGAAATAAGAATTTCCCTACCGTGCTCTAAGTTTTAAGCGATTTATTATCAGAAATGTTTTAAAACCACATGTTTTCACATCACCGTGATTTCTAAACTATCAAAAAGGCTGGAAATGTTAAGTTGTTATTTAAAGCTTAACTTGTCTTATGAAATATTATTATGTGGAAGCAATACTATTCATGATTGGGAAGTGATGGTGATGTAAAAGCAAGTGATTTGTAGAAAAGATATCCAAGAAAATATTCATAACACATTTTCTTTAAAATTAAGAAAATCAATATATAGGAAGCAGCTTTTAAGAAGAGTATGCTTGGTAGTCTTAAGTCACCCACATTTAAAATATGCTTTTAGGCAGCATTAGTATTTGTTTATTGCTATTACCAGGCCAATAACCCTTAATCGTTAGATTTATGCCAAATTCCGAATGAAACATTTTGTCAGTTTCCCGCAGGGTCAGTCATATTTACCATGGACTCAGTTTTAATTTTGTAGTCATTGTTGTTAACTAAAGATACAACATATACCAATGAATAAGTGTAGATTTGTATGTTATTGAAATGTTATAAGATTTCACAAACAGACTGTAATTGCATTTAAAATGAATCACGTATTAAAAGTAAACATGCTTATTTTAGTCAGGGTGGGTGCAATATTTTACTAACAGATATGTACTAACGTAAAATGAACTCATGCCAATACATACCCACATAATGAAAATAATGTCAAAACAATGAAGTCAAACATAAACTATGGGAATATAGCAACTTTATGAATATGAACATGCATATAATTATAAAACTTATTAATTTACATGAAGTAAGTTAAATTTCATGTTAGCATTTTGGTCTTGTTTTAATTTTTGATAAGACATTCATTTGCCTTGGTTTTAATACAAAACTGCCAAGTTTTTGCTGGCCTACAGAAATACGCAAGGCCTACAGCGGGAATCATTACTACTGGTCAGGTGCTTGACCCACTCAGCCATCGAGGTACTCAATATTAAGTGCTTATTAAAAATACTTCATAAAAGCCTCTTAAATCGAGTGGCAGGTGAAATGGACTACAAGTAATCATTGAGCATTTTCTTAAGTCGATGTTTGTCAAACAGGGCTAGAGGTTAGGTCGATGTTTCTGCGTTACTTTGAGGTCATTTCTTAAGGCCTACATGCAATGAATCATAATAAAATCTAAGAACAGGGCATCTTCATCACATACTGAAATTGGATGGCCACTGGTTCTACCTCCCCAGAAGCCAATCAAAGAAACTTCCAGATCTTATAAAAGCTCAAGAAAGCATTAACATACTAAAGCAAGTTAAATCTTTAATTAAAACACTTATTTGATTATATTACTATCTAAATATTATATGAAATAGTACTGCAGGCCGCTGCTTTATTAAACCATATTGGTAGATCATTGATCATGCATATTTTTACGCAATACAAAACCAATTTGAGTGCCTTATTTATTACATTTAGTTGATTATATTATTATCTTAATATTGTATGAAATATTACTACAGGCCGCTGCTTAATTTAGACGTGAATTTCCTACTACAAGAACCATCATTACATTTTTATACAACATCAAATCAATTTTAGTATGCTACTTATTAAACTTTCTTGATAATAATCATTATCATTTTATATTATAAAATGTTGTTACAGAGCGCTGCTTTAATTGCGCAGAGTAATCAAAATAGGAGGCTCGAAATTGCATGCATATATTTTCGTATCACGCTTAGTGCGCTTGGTAATTATCTTTATATTTTAACATACATATGTAAGTAGAAAAATTTTCTTTGCAATTTGTCGTTCGTTACCACAAGTAGACAACATAAATAATACATCAACTGTTTGTTAAATCATTATTTTTGTATGTGTATATTTTATGCACTGACATTGCAGATCACTACTGGATTGAGCTGCAATGGACAAAATTTTAAGTCTCAGAAACAAGATTGTATTTGCATACAACACATAACATTATTTTGCACTTAGTTGATTATATTTTCTCTTTATATAATATATAAAAGGTTGCATGTCGCTGCTATATAAAGTCACACTGCCACAAATCTTAGATTTCTGCCTCTAATTTATATTAATATTTAGGATAAAATCAATTTGGATATTCGTCTTATTACTCTAAGTTGGTTATGTCAATTTTTTCGGTGTTTACAGTGAAGTTGCCGGGCGCTGTTTCACTTGGCTATAGGCTAAAATTCCAGCGCATCTAAGTGCCGAAAATCGCATATTTATTCAATACAAAATCAATTTAATTTTATTTTAATTTTATTAACTTTGGCATTATTTTTATAAAAAATTTTGTATGAAATTTGTCATTCGTTACTCCAATAGACACAAATTCCGTGGAGAAATTTTATTTTTCCCCATTTCTACACTTAAGAAAACACCACAAATATAAAGAATTCGTACGAAAAAGTAAGATATCTGACTCTAAAATGAAGTATGATGCTTCTTATTAGTTTTAGTTTTCAAAAAATATATGCTGTTCTCTAGAAGAGATTTCCCTTACGAAAATTGCGTGAGATTATTTGGAATTAGGGCTGATAGTTGTTTTTTTTCATATTCCAAGCTGGAATTAAACTTCTTATTGCTTAAAAGCCCTATAAAAGACATCGACAGTTCTAAAGCATCTAATGAATTAGGGCCATTATTAATCTTTTAAATAGAGGCAGCAGGAAACGGCCATTTCAATTTTAATTTCTATGAAATCTGGTTTTTTGATATCAAATCGGGTGTGGAATTTTAAAGCTGCAATATCTATTACCAATAAAATTATATATTTTATGGAAAATAATAAATATAAAAATAATTTTGATATTTTATTATTGAACAAGTTTGTTGGCTCTGCACTCCAGCCATTAAATATTAACGTTATTATTATATCACCCAATCGCTCACTCAAGCACTCTGACAGTAATAAAATTAAGAGGTGAAAACGTGTGTGGCAGCTGCTATTTGGCAATGTGGCAGATCAGAAAAAATAAAAACATATAAAAAAAGTCATACCGGAGTGCGTGGCATAATTTGTTTCATGTATAATAAAATTGATGTGACATGCGGTAGTGCGTGTCGATCAAAATTTAAGTTAAGTTATTGAAATGCGGTATGTAAATCTTTGAATGATATTTTTAAATGGACCACACATGTGGTAAAATGGAATGGTATCAAAATTATAGATTGAAATAAAAAAATGGTAAATAAGTTAAGACAAAAGACAGCAAAAGTTATAGCTCACCTGTGCTTATTTTGGTGCATTTAAATTCAAACATTATTACAAATTTATGCCAAAAATTCAAAGAAGTTTTCTTAACACTACGTTAACAATTTCTAGAAATTTATTTTTAATTTTCCTTCGCCTTAATATTATCTTTTTTATGTAAAACATTTGCCAAAGTTGGTATTATAACAAGTGTTGGAAATCTTGTTGAACAAATTCATGGCAAAAGTTTTAATATTTGCAAGTAAATTCAAAGTATGAATAAAAAGTAATGTCAGCTTAAAAAAGAAATTAAATGTTAAAGGCAATGCTAGCAATCTATTCAACATAATTTGCATAGACATTTAAATGCTTGTTCAATATGTTAAAAGAAAAAAAGATCTGGCTTAAATAAAAGGTGCATAAGTTTTAATAGCGGCAATAAATATTATTGAAAAAAGAAATAAATTAGTTATTGATGAAAAAGAAAAAACTAGGAGAAGCCAATAAAATGTCAAGTTTACATAACGCTTAGATGGATACGTATGTTATTAATTGTTTTTAAATTAATATTTGTTTAAGATCCTTTTATATAAAAATAATAACTATTTTATTTCAATAATATTTTGGAAAACTTCTTCAGGAATAGTTTGTGTTTGTTTCCTAAATAATTTATGTCACATAAAAATTTTTGAATTTTAAATTATATATAAAGGAAAACAATATGTTGAAATAAAAATAGTTATTATTTTTTATTTGAAAGATTTTACATAAATATTAATATAAAATATACAAAGGAAGAGGTCAAATAAAGTAGGATTTATGTAATCTATAATTTTAAGCTAAGTTAGGAAATTGTAGGTTTGCACTGGTATGTAAATGCATGTTTTAATGGCATTATATATAAACATATACATTTTATAATTCCGTTCTTTGAGAATTACTCCTCAAATAAACTACTGCCAATTGCAATAAAACATTCAGATTATTATAAATTATTATGAAATTTTTTTACATAATTATATTTGCAATTTTATTGAAAACTTAACGGTTAGTGGATGTTGGATTGATAAAATTGTTTTCTTGTTAAAAGTTGCTTTAAATTTTTTTTTCTGCTTAAACTGCTCCAAATAACCCACATGTTTAAGTTCTTTTTCATATTATTGCTTGCTTTTAATAAAAAATTTACTACTCTGTGTTAAATATAATCAAAATTTTATGCCAAAATTTTTCTTGATCCCAGTTTTCAAATTATGTACCAAATTCATGCATAAATATTTAACACCTCAATAAATTTCAAGTTTTTTCTTTATCCTCCTACTAATTTTATGCATGTATGTAAATGTATGTAAAAGTATGCAAAAGTGTTTTAATCACATAAGAGACATATTAAACAAACATTTAACTTTTAGTTTATAACAATATTATCAATTTATCTATGCAAATATTTTGATTAAACTCTTAGGATTTATTTCACAGACAGCTTAAATGTTTTAAGAAAAACTTTTTCTTTTAAACCAAAAATTGTCCACATGGCTGAATATATCTACATACAAACTTATGTATGTGCTTACTTTGAGTGCCATGGAGAGAAAAAGCAGATGTGTATAATAGATTTACATAGATTTTATTAAAATTTTAATAAAATTTTATTATTTTTTAAACTTGTTATAAGCAATAAAGATTGTGGGAAGAAATTAATTTAATTTTCATTAATTAATTGTTTTGCTAGCAAGAAAAATTATTAACTCTATTTCGTTTCTAAGCAAACAAGGTGTGCTTGTCTGTTACCAAATTTATTGTAAAAGAATAAAATGATTAAAAGAACAATTAAAACATGTTGCACGTTTATTAAATGTTTATTAAAAAAATTTTTGTGCAATATTTGTTAAAGAAGCGCCTAATGCGAATGAAATTTTTTATGAATACAGCAATTTATTTTAATTATCATTTTTTTTATTTTTTTATTTATATTTTTTTTTTGTTCATTTTCTTTAGGCCAACTGTATATGTTAATATCTATATAAGTATTTATATATGTGTATATGCAGAATAAATATTCACATGTATGTATAAGTATATATTAATCCTATTAAACTTTTAATTTATTATAATAAAAGAAAGTTTTACTACGTTTTACTTTAATTGGTAAATGTGTATGCTAATTAAAATCTAGTAAATTTATTAGAAAATCGAACATAATTATCTAAAACACAAACCCCAACTTTAGTTAAAAAATTTCAATCTTAAGAAACTTTTTATTCGTTAATTCGTCAAAAATGTAAGCTAATCCAGAATCAAAGTTTTCGTCAAAAAAGCTTTTATACGTATTTTAGCAAGAAGTTAACGAAAGGTATGAAAAAAAAAATGTCGGCATCAGCTAAAGCAAAAAATTTTGCAAACTAAAAATATATGAAATTACCTGCTAATTTCAATTGGACATGAAATTAAAACATATTTATTCACTTTTAATACACTTTTAATTATAAATTTACACGACGCGATTGATTAAATTAAACACTTTTAGCACTACCCGAATTTAATTAACAGCGCACACACATTCATCGAACCGATCGTCACAACTTCTCGTTAAAGACTGAATTGGTGCAACAAATAAAATAACGAAGTAAGCGTTTCAATGAAGTAGCAAAGTTACCACCATGGTGAATTTCATGCAAGGTGGCTTTTTCCTTTACAACAATAAAGAAAACAACAAGCAATATTTTGTATAAATAGAAAATCTTGGTATGATTCAGTAAATTTATAATATGCATATGTATGCATGCATGTGTATGGCAGAATTTAGTATGTAAGTGCAAATATAATGGTTTTAGTTAAAAAATTCATTTATGTGTGTAAATAATAAATTTTAGTAATATTGTAAAATACAAATAATAATACATAATATATAAATATTTATAAGACGAGGAACGTGTAAAAAAATGCACAAAAGACATAATGATTAGGATCTTTCCTAAATTTTACTAATTCTAAAGTCACCGTGGGGCTAGTTAGCGCTAGGGAGTAAAATTTTTAAAGATGTTTTTGTATCGGGAGCCCTTTTTAAGGAAATGGAATTACAGGGTGAGTGTGTTCAAAAATTGCACTGCACAAAATTCAATAGGGGTCAATCATAACGTTTTACTATCCTAAAAGCACCCTATCGCTAATTAGGTCGAGGGAGTCAAAATTGTATAAAAATATTTTTGTATGGGAGCCCCTTCAAGAGGAGTGGTACAGGATAAGTTTGTTCGTGAAAAATGCATAAACGGCAATATTAATAGGGGTCGGTCATACATTTTACTTCCCTAGAAGCACCCTATCGTTAGTTAGGGCAAGGTGTCAAAGTTGCATAAAAACGTTTTGTATGGGGAGCCCCTTTGCTGAGGGGAAGAGGGTGGGTGTGAAAACATAAAAAGAAAAAATAATGGTCATACATTTACTTAGAAACACCTATCGCCAGTTAGGGCAAGGGGAGTCAAAATTGTATAAAATGTTTTATATGGAGCCCCTTTATGGAGGGGAAGTAGGGGGTAAGTGTGTGTTCGTAAAAAATGAATAAAAGAAAAAATAATACTGGTCGGTCATACATTTTACTTCCCTAGAAGCACCTTCTCGCTAGTTAGGGCAAGGGAGTCAAAATTGTATAAAAATGTTTTTGTATGGGAGCCCCTTTATGGAGAGGAAGTAGGGGGTAAGTGTGTTTGTAAAAAGGCATAAAATAAGAAAATAATAGGGTCAGTCATATATTTTATTTCCCTAGAAGCACCCCATCGCTAGTTAGGGCAAGGAGTCAAAACTGCGAACACGCTTTTGTGGGATCTTTATGGAGGGAAGTAGGAGGTGTGTTCGTGAAAAGGCATAAAATAAAATAATAGGGGTCAGTCACATTTTACTTCTAGAAGCACCCTATCGTCAGTTAGGCAAGGGTGTCAAAATTGTATAAAACGTTTTTAGGCTGGGAGCCCTAAGGAGGGGAAATAGAGGGTAAGTGTGTGTGTGAAAATGCATAAAAAGAAAAAAATAATATAATGTAGTCATACATTTTACTCTAGAAACACCCCTATCGCCAGTTAGGCAAGGGAGTCAAAATTGTATAAAAATGTTTTTGTATGGGAGCCCCTTTATGGAGAGGAAGTAGGGGGTAAGTGTGTTCGTGAAAAAGGCATAAAATAAGAAAATAATAGGGGTCAGTCATGCATTTTACTTCATTAGAAGCACCCTATCGCTAGTTAGGGCCAGGGAGCCAACCGTGGAAAACGTTTTGTATGGAGCCCTTATGGAGAGGTAGTAGGAGGTAAAGTGTTCGTGAAAAGGCATAAAATAAGAAAATAATACTGGGTCATGCATTTTACTTCATTAGAAGCACCTCTCGCTAATAAGGGAGTCAAAATCGTATGAAAATCGTTTTGTATGCTGGGAGCCCCGGGAGGGAAAATGTGAGGGTGTGTGCGTGCATAAAAAGAAAAAATAATACAGGTCGGTACATTTTATTCCTAAACCCAGAATCGCCAGTTAGGCAAGGGGTCAAAATTGTATGAAAACGGTTTAATGGGGAGCCCTTAAAGAAGGAAAATAGAGGGTATGTGTGTGTGAAAATGCATAAAATAAAAATAATACGGGTCAGTCATACATTTTACTTCCCTAGAAGCACCCTATCGCCAGTTAGGGCAAGGGTGTCAAAACCCATGCGAAAACGGTTTTTGTATGGGAGCCCCTTGGCAGGAGGTACAGGATAAGTTTGTTCGAGAAAATGCATAAACGGCAATATTAATAGGTCGGTCAAACATTTACCTTCCCTAGAAGCACCCTATCGCTAGTTAGGGCAAGGGAGTCAAAATCGTATGAAAACGGTTTTGTATGGGAGCCCCTTTAAGGAGGGAAAATAGAGGGTAAGTGTGTGCGTGAAAAATGCATAAAAGAAAAAATTAATAGGGGTCAGTCATACATTTGACTGCCCTAGAAGCACCCTGTCGCTAGTTAGGGCAAGGGAGTCAAGAATTGTATGAAAAAATTTTTGTATTGTACATTCTCTATGAAAGGGGAAAGTGGTGGGAGTGTTTATAAAAAATGCATAAAAGAAAAATTTAATATGGATCAGTTATATATTTTACTGCCTTAGAAACACCCTGTGGTAACCTAAGATGACCATTTTATATCATATTTTTATAGATGTCGGGGCGGTGTATAACAAAATATTATAATAGATTAAACGCTTATTTAAAAATATTTAAATAAACATAATTTGTATTTTCATTCTAGTTTTCCATACAAAAATTTTTTTAAATATGAATATAAAATACAAATTAACTTTTTTTCTAATCTTTTATTGAATAAACACATACAAGGAATCAATGGGATAAGTTGATACATTTCGCACAGTCCTAAAATTAATTACTTTATAAAATTCATTAAAAAATTTTTTTAATGGAGGCTGTTAAAGAATTGAGCTGGGGTATAAATAAACTATGTATGTGATTATGGTAATTTTAAATAGAAATTATCATCTTACGCAGTTAATCTGCATACATACATACCTATATAATTCTACATACCTACATACATACATATGTACATTAGTATTTTCATCATATTCCACTTTTATAGAACCCGTCTGCTTGCTTCCTTTAACATATGTACATACATGTATGTGCATAATACTTATTGGTATGAATTTCCGTTTTCTTTTTTTATTTTATATTTTATCCTAGTATTTACAACATTTTCTTTCATTGTATTATAATCATGTATTTACACATACACTAGCAAATTTTCTTAGTTAAGCAATTTCATACCTTCGTTAACTTGTTGCATCTTCAACTTCGATCAGTTTTAATAGTGCGGTCGTTGTGGTTGGTCAGTCGTAGCGAAAATTATTAAAGTAGTGTTAAAAAGCATTTATTAAATATGTATTAATACATAAAATCTATAATCAGTGTTAATGTGATAGTGTTATTAGCATTTTGTTTGCAATAAATAAAGTGTTTATTAATAAATCTGTAAAGAAAAAGGTATATAATTTCATTTTATAATTTGTAATTTTCTGTCTGATTGTTGCTGGCATTTTATTTTTCTGTATCTATTTTTTTAGGTTTTGTTTTTTTTCAACGAAAGAAAGCTTTTTGTATATGGCAAAACTTTTGCTTAGCTGTGTTAAAATACACTAGATGTCACTAGCAGTCTGATGTGAGCTTGAAGATTTTGCTACATAAAGTTGCATAAGGTTTATGACTCAGATAAATGAGTGTGATCTATGGTAATTATTTTGGTAAGCATAAGCAGAATCTCATTCAGCCTGCACAGACGAGAATAAGATGAAAAAGAATTTTAATTTTGTTGATGAATTGTGAAGTGAAGCACATAAATATTTTAGTTTACTTTCAACTTCCTCGCATGTAATTAAAACTATGTATTTTGCAAGCATGATTTTTATTATACATGCATATGCATGTAATACGCTTTCATTTGAAGTGTCTTTCAATATATTTCGTTTTAAAGGTTTTTGCATGAAATGAAAGCGTTGCAAAATATAAGCAGTAAGTAAATTATTTAATCTGGTTTCTAATGAGTTGTGCGCGTTTCTTTAAAATAATTAAAATAATATCAAGTTTAAAAAAATAAATGAAAAAAATATATAGTAAATATATTAAAATATATATTAAAGTAAAAAATATATAAAATATGTGTAAAATAATATAATCGATCCGCTTAAATGTTACAAAACCAATGCCGCTGATATTTTAAAATAGAGGTAAGCAAACAATTTCTTAATTTTAGAACTAAAAAAACTGTTTGTTATCTGAATATTTTAGGTAGATTTAAAAAGCTTACAATAATTCGTAATCAATTTCCTAGAGAAATAAATTGCACTAGAAAGAAAAGAAAACATTTCCAAAAAAAAAAAAAAAAATGTTTAATTTAATTTAAAAAGGAGAATTAAGATTTAAAAGATTTTTCATTTCTAAAAGTATATCTCCTTTATAGTTAATTCGTTATTAATATTTTGTTTATACAGCCAGTTCTATTTTGAAGCCTTTTCGATCGTTTCATAAACACATTTAATATAAAAACAAAATTTTTAAATTTGTTTTTGTATTAAAGGTATTTTGCGATCGGTCGAAAAGCCTTCGAAATAGAGGAACTGGCTGTAAAGTTCACTCTTTATAAAAAACGATTTATTTATTTCGACAGTCCGCTTTCCTAAAAACCTCTTCTGGAATATATTTTATAAAAAATAACGATTTTAAATATATTTATTATATTCCTTTGAAAACTTTCTCAAAATATTATTTGTTTTATTTAATAAATAATATAAAATTTCAAACAAAATTTTGTGGCAAAAAATAAAAATCATTTGCTCAATTTTAAATTTTTTTATAAAAAAAAAAACATTTATCAAGAATCGTTTCAAAGAGAAATTCACAGCTGTATCCCTAAAAAAAATATTTTAATTTATTCAACACTTATTTGAGAGATATTGTATAGAAATTTGTCAAATAAAAGCTTAATACGTTTCTTTTATGAATACAACCGTTAATATTTAAAATTGTTATTTTAAGAAAATAACAGATCTTAAGCTTAAAGATTATTAACAAAATCTACAAAAGAATAGATCAAATAAACTATTATCAAGTAAATTAGAAGTAATTCAAAATGTTGTTACATAGAATTATTGAAAAGCAGCCTAAAACGATTTTTTCTTATTAAAGTTGGAAAAATTATGAATCCTTTATATAAATTAAAAAAATTCGAATTGCAGTAAATATAAGATAACCACTAATTATTCAAAAATGATTTACTCGCTATTAAGCAAATTTTATTCCATTTATTATTCATAAAGGTCGTTGGTCCTAAAAATAATATGAGCTAACTACGGAATATTAATCAATAAATTGGATACATTAATTATGTTTCTTCAAACGCTCTTATTCAATTTAATTAAATTCAATTTAATTGCAATTGATATCTATTATTAATATACTATATACTGAAATCTCGGTCATGTCTTGTTATATGATACAAGACGAAAACTAATTACTACTTATTTCTTTGCTTAAAAGTTCGCAGTTTTAATTCATCAGTATATATTATACAATAAAATAATATTATGCGCTACAAAATATACTCTTTTATGTTAATTGTCATTATGTATGATTTAATCCGACAATAATATGTTATATATTTATGGTGTAATTATGCGTGATAAATAGGGAAGCAACGATACGCCATTTCGCCAATCAGATACAGATACTAAAAAATAAATATCGCCGATACCGTTACACTCGGTAACACTCTGAAATTGAGCTCGAATGAAAATTAACTAAATTTAAGCAGAGTAATTTTTCTATTGTACAACAGAACAGTGGTTTTAATGAGCCATTCATATCATCAACATTTTTAATACATTTCAGTTTCTAAAACTCAAATTTTCAAACTACAAAATTTCTGTTATATTTATGATGTTACAAAAAATTCATTCAGTGTGGTTGAAGATTTAAAATTAATATTAATAAGGCTTAACAGACAACAAATTGAATTGGGAACATGTTAAAATTACATTAAAACTATTAAAACAACATGGCAAGTGATTAATATTGAAAATTGATATTAAAAGATTTTTGTTTTAAAACCAATGTTCTCAAATCTTGCAGAGATAGACGATTTCTTAAATCCGTTTGAAACATGCCTGCAATGGAAAAAGTCTCTCAGATGCGACAGAACTCATTTGAAAACTTAAGTAATTCTGCGCCATTTTCTTTGGGAATAAAAAGAGAAGAAATATCTCATTATGTATTCTGCTTTTAATTTTATTCTACTTTTAATATGTTATTTTCATAGTTTTGTGCAAATGAAAAGAGTTGAAAATTAAATATTTTGTTCAAAAGGCGCTAAAGAAAATATATAAGAAGTATCGGCGTATCGACAGTGAAATATCGCCGATATCGATATATCGTTAAATTAGAAGTATCGCCGATATATCGGTATCGGTTGCATACCTAGTGATAAATGCATCATGTTTATAGAAAATGATAAAAGTGTGTATATATTTTCAAATACCAAATAAATAACATAACAATTTTTACTAAAATAAAATGTTCTAATTTATGGCCATTATTACAACTTACTGATAGTTGAAGGCTTTGTCGGCGGTATAACTCAAAAGCATTTAATATTTATGGCGTATTTAAAAATTAAATATAATTTGTGCTTTAATGCAAATTTTTCATACAAAATACAAGTTAGTTTCTTTTTTTAATGCACACATTAAATTCTCAAGGCAGTAGATATTTGTCTGTTTATAGATCACATTTATGTTTTATTAATTTAATTATGAAATATCATGAAACATATGACTGATAAAATCCTAACTTTATTCCTCGGAAAGTTGTAACAAGGGGTTTCCAAGAAATTTCAAATACCAAATTTTATACCTTATGCATACAACGATTGATTATTATTTGCTAGTTTTTTTAATAATTTTAAAATTAAATTTTATTTATCATAAAAAGTTTAAGCTAATTTAGTTAGCGGCTGTTAATAGTTATCAAAAAAGAATTAATATACCAAAAAGGTTTATTTATTTATTACGAATTGAGAAGTTAAAGTGAAATGAAATGTTATATTCAAATGTGAAGATAAAATATAAAACAACAGACACATTGAATTGGTCACTTTAATAATCTCAGTAATATAAAAACATAGTAACATATTGGGATAATGGTTTAACTATGCGCTATTTTCTTATTAATAAATTTTTAATGCAAAAATTAGGCGGAAAAATTCCTAGGGTATGAAATTTGTAACGCACATGCTACTTTATTAAATTATTAGCTGCAATAAAAAAATTTATTAGCTGCTATGTATAATTTACAAATATTAGCACTGTATGCAATAAATTTTATTATTTATTATTATTTGTTTTATCCAATAATTCAAAAATGATTTATTTATTCGCTATTAAGCAATTTTATTTGAAATTTATTATTTTGGGTCAAAAGACCCTTTAGTTGTTTTGCCTTAGTCTTTAGCACGTCGATCTTTTTTTCAATTACATATTTAATACTTGCAAAAATTGTCATGCAAATGTAATTTATTTTTCTTTAAAATTAATAATGTTACTTTCCAATACTGTTTCCACTTTTTCACTTTTGATAAATTTCAGGAATGCTTATTTAGTGCATTAGAAATGCCGTTAGAAATGCAAAAGCCCTGTTATTACATTTACAGCGATAGCTAAAGTAACTACTTTGTCACGCTTTATATAATTTCGTTCAAAATGTGCACGTTATACTTAAATAAGAACTCTTCATATTTTAAAAATTTAAATTATTTTTAAATTATAAAATGTCATTGGTGATATATATGCCCGACAAAATTTTACCTTTATGTATTATATACAATCTTTCAAAGCTATAATATGTAAACATTATTTATTTAGGGCCTTTATCACTACATTCGATATCGAGATTGTTATCGTATCGAATAATATTGCTTTTTTAACAAGCACTAATAATTTTGTTTATATTTTCTGTTTCAGACTTTTTATAGTGAGCAATAATTTAGTATTATACTAAAATATTTATGGTAGATTGTGACCTATCGAGTGTCATAATACCAATATTAAAAACTGATAAATTTTTGCTCGAAAATGAACTCGTTGACTAGGCCTTAGCATTCAATAAAAACATGTCTATTGTTGTTTTAGTACAAATGTTAATACTTCAAGAAATTAGTTGATATAACAAATAAAACTAATACGATCAATGTTTTATAGTTATAAGAAATTTTTATTAATATTTATTTAAAATTTTTTTTTTTAATTTTTTTGCGCTTGTATTCTGTTATACCAAATTTATTACTTAAAGTCAAAAATGATAACAAAGTATATAACTGTAACCACATTGAACTCAATTTACAGCGATTCTGATATATATCCTAATCCTAGCAAATTTGATCCTTTACGTTTTCAGCCAGAGCTTATCTACCATTCGGAGATGGCCCTCACAACTGCATTGGCACCTGTTTCGGCAAAATGCAAACGATAATTGGTTTGATTTCTTTGCTACCACATTATCGCTTCAGGTACTAACTCGAAAACCGAAACACATTTGGAGTTTGATAAAAAATTTTCTAGTGGCTGCTAATAAACATATATTTACATGTCACACCGTTGGAAGCGCCAGATAATTATAGAGTTTCATTACAAGTTTTTTATATTTCGCCATTAAACAAATATGTTCATCATGATTTGGCAAAAACAACGTTCCGTTGTTTGTTTTTCTATTGATTTAAATAAATACATTTTCTGGTTTATTTTGCTAAACAAAATATATTAGAGCCATTTTTCTTTTTGCTCACAAAAGCTTTTCTCCAGCGTTAGAGAGAGTATTGAGTGTTGGAGAAAAAACAGCTGGCAGCGAAAAATATCTCAAGGCCAGCGAACAAATTCTCAGATATTCATTTGTTATGAGGTCATTTATTTGTTAAAATTATTGATTGTTTGTTTGTTTTGATTCGTATTCGTTTGTTTGAGATCATTTATTTGTTAAAATTATTGATTGTTTGTTTTGATTCGTATTCGCTTGTTTGTTTGCGGGGAACAATTAATGCTTCACAATGTGTAGGCAAACTTTACATTGTAATTTTTATGTACTACACATGTGTAATTATTTATTTCAATATAATCAAATGTACATAAAAAACGACGAAATATTGTAGATTTATTAAGCTCTCATTTGGCAAACTTCTATGGAATATCTGTCAAATAATCATTTAAAAAACTTGAAATAATCTTGATGAATACAGCCGTGATCTTGTAAACTTTAAAGTCGAAAACTAGAAATTTTTAGTCCTTGGAAGGAGCAGCATGGGTCGCATTGTGCTCGAAATTGCGTTTTTTTGGCATGAAATTGTCATTCATATGTTATTGTGTTCTATACAATCAGTGTTTGCTATAGTTGTACAATGCAATAATTTACGAATAACAATATGTTGAAATAAAATTTTTAATTCTGCATCAATATGTAAAACAAAGAAAATAATAATATTTACAATAAAAAATTAACAAATAAAATTCTTTTATTCAACTCATTTCGGTGAGTTTATCAACTCACCCAGAGACTGCAACATTTTATTTAAGCAATCATTATTAGTTATTATTTATTAATTGTGTGGGCATATGTTTTATTCCTATTAATCCCAAGTTAAATCAAAACGCAGAAATTGTTGCTTACAACTGAAAGTTGTAAACAGGTTTGCTAATTCGATGCTATTTGGTTATTTGCTAATTTATATTATGTTTTTAAGATAATTAGCTCTGGAGTGTCTTAAGCTGTTTTGGCTCTTAAGTACTCCTACATTTTTTTCGCATTTATAATTTTATTCTTTTTAATTTTAATTTTTATATTGATTGATAAGAATTTGGTTGTTAAATATGTATGCACCTAAAATTTAGATTCTAAGAATGAGCAAAATTCTTTTGCCAAATCATTTTGTTGGTGGTCGATGAAGTTTCGAATCCTGCCACAAAATACCAATGTTTGAGCAGCGATTTGTTCAATGGTCAAACCATATGACAGATCAATTCCCTTGGTATTAGTTTCTTATTTTTAAGATCAATTAAAGTGTCCATTAAATCATTACATCTTATGTAAAGTATACATTTCTCTATGTTCTACCGCATATTGCAGCAAATTTAAAAAATTTTGACCACCTTGACACATTCCTCACCAATATTCAATATAATGGGAAACTTGTGCTTGCCGATAATTTATTTTTCATATTTTTCCACGTGAGACCATCCAGTAAAAATAATTACCCCGATAAAGGATTGTCTTTTCATTGTGATAAAAGCCATGATCCGTAAAATTGGAAAATTTCTTAATTAATATCAATAATAAGTATCAACTGAGGCTCCATAACGAATACAGTGGGCTTAGACGCAAAAATAGAAACCAACAAATGGTCCCCTACCTTTAAATTTCTGATAATAGTTGTATCATTGATGAAAGTTATAATCCTTTATTAGACCAGTGGGTTTGTCATGGGTATACCCTGTTCGGCCCAATAAGTTAAGCGTTTATAGTACCACCAAATACAGTAAGTCAAAAGTGCGATCATACAAAATAACAAAACAAACATCTTTATGGTGTGTTCTCTTTAATATTGCTGTGTGTGTCTTGTTAGAGCTCAGAAACCAACTGCCTGAATGAAAAAAGTTGTCTATTGTCATATTTCATTTGCGTTCGTAACTAATTAAATTGTTGCATGTACTTGCAGTGATGGAAAAGTTGTTACGATAGCACTTTTGTTGATACTATTTGATTTGGCAAAATGCCGTGTTACTCCCCTATTGCATTTGATACTCTCAGTGATACATCTACAATGTAAAATCATTAATATTCTTAAATTCATCTGTTTTAGCATATCTCTTGCACCAATTATAGTTTATGAAAATGGCAACTCTAGTTCTTATTATGTCTCTTATCTTGTTATTTGCAATCTTAATACAAAAAAGAACTAGTAATTTGAGCTTTGAGTGTGATCAGTTACTTTTTTAAGCGTGGGTAAAATGAGCTTTTATGGTTTTGATAACTTTTGTTTTCATAAAGATTTTGTTACTGTTTAATAAAATTAAAAAAATATAACGATTTGTTACTCTTGAGTTAAAAAGTACCTCAGAAAAATTTTGATGCCGAAATAAAGATCACATATCCCATCACTGCTGTACTGTCACATTATAATTCAAAGAGAACAGAAAAAAGCTTTTATTTATTATTTTTAATTTTATTGTTCGCAACAAAGTCCAGTAGCAGTATTAATATTTGTATTCGCTTAATGTAGAAGTTATTGATGGAATAAAAATATACAATATCGCTTATAGATAAAGTCACCTACTGAACTTATTTGCTTGTTTTAAATTTTTGCAAATCATTATTTATTTACTACAACAGGCGCATTAAAATAATTTTTTTAAATAACTTGTTTTATAAACAATTAATATTTTTTTATAAACAATCTCTTTAACCTTAAAACACTTCACTTTACACATTGGTGACTTTTAAATAAATTCCTTTTACAGTACTTAATAGAAACGTATGTTTGCTTAGAGTCAAAGGAATTTCAGTTGCCGGACATATAGAAAATTTAAAATTTTTAATAGCAAAGCCAAACCAATCAGTGTTTGCATTTTGCCAAAACGCAAACCGATACAATTACGCGGTCCATCACCAAACGGAGCCACAGCACCGAATCACGTTCAGCCATCTTTTCGGCAGAAAATTATCGGATTGAATTTCAAAGGCTCAGGATAATATTTTCATCACGATGTATAGCACCGCAAGGTATAATAATGGGCATACCTTTTTAATCACAAAATTGGGATGACCTGGCACAACATAGTCCTCCAAGCAGGAGCGATTTAAAATGGGCAAACTGTGTAAAGACGTAATGTTTCTGAAAGAAAGTACATAATACAGAATATAACTTTAAAAGGTTTATAAACTACAACTAGGCAAAAACTTTAAAATATGATTATTATAAGTTTACAACAACCGTTAACCAGAGCTTTTTACGACTAAATAATAAATATGATGGCCACAACCGAATAAAATATTATAAAGTCAATGTTCATGCCAAATATTGGTATTTGCTACTACAAATATAAAAAGAAAATGTTTGACGTTCAAGTAATTAATTTACTTTCTATCAAGCACCAATAATTGCTGCTAAAATTTAATTTTTTTTATTCAGTTGTGCTTATTCTATTAGCTAAAGTATGAAATCGGTTGATCTGACCAAGAATTATGTTCTTATAGGATACAAATAAAAAGTGTTGACTATATTTTGTCTAAAATAATTGATTTAAAACACATATCAAATTCATTTTAGTTTTTATGAATATTCCAAAAAATATTTAATTGAAATTTATTTCTTACTCACCGGCCATAACTTGTTCCAGATACACCATTTCCTTCATGCATTCATACGTCAATTGCTGATTGTGTTTTTCCAGTGTTTGAAGAATTTCTTGACGCGCCCTTGCCTGCACTTCTTCGTTTTGTGCCAATTCGTATAAAGCAAAACCCATGGTTGTGGAAGAAGTTTCAAATCCAGCACTAAAAAAAACAAATGCCTGGGCAGCAATTTCTTCTAGAGTTAAATTGGACAACTCATCGCCATGCTCGGTTTTAATCAATTTCTTATTTTCAAATCGATCAACATGTCCATGAAATCGTTGCGTCGTATGTTATTTTTCTCACGATACTCGACCGTTTCTCTAACAATGCGCATAAAAATTCTTCTATTTCATCCGGCGTCTGTTTGAAATGCAATTTGCGTGCCAATTCCACAAAACTGGCCATGAATGCTATGACCAAACGATTATGCCTTTGCTCCACCAGAGCCTTGCGACCCATAACTCTAAATTCGGCATTGGGATCTTTTAAGCTGCTGCACTCAATGCCAAATGCACAGGTGCCTATAACATCTGTAGTAAATCTGGCCAGCAGCTCTTTGACCTCTACAATATTTTGCTGTTCCTTGACCATTCTGCCAAAACTTCTATGAACTCTTCGCCCACTCGTACCACTGTGGGAAACATGAACTTCATTTTACCCGAAGTAAATGTGGTGATAATTCTATTTCTCATGTTTCTCCATTTCAAGCCATCCAACAAAAATATTTGCCCCGATAGGGATCATCTTTTTCATTTGAAAAGAAACCGCGATCGGTGAAATTTTGAAAATCTTTAATCAATATGTGTTTGATTAATTGTGGTTCCAAAACAAACACAGCCGGCTTAAAGAACTAATAAAACCACAAAGGGCCTGCTGCCTTTGAATTTGTCATAATATTGTTGCCAAATTTCATAGAAACCCTTGTGGCTTGTACTGCCGCTCAAATTGCCAAACAGCCAGTGTGGCTCCTCGCACTTCACACCCAACATTTGCCAGTAGGAAAGCTTTTTGCGTATGTGTAAAAGAGAGCAACCAACACACCGTAAGTGAAGTCAAAGAAATGATAAAGTGACATTTTGAATTAAACTTGCGAAGATTACGACCGTTTGCAAAATGATATTAAAATGAACTGAAAATTATTTTCGTTGCTGATATTAAACAAAGTTATTAAATTTCTATTTATTGCAAGAGTACTGATATCATAAAAAAAATTAACAATATTTTATTTGCACAATTAGATGCTTCTGTTAGTGATGGGCGATCAGAAGGTGGTGTGTGTAACTACCCTATTGGGTAATGAATAGTCAACTACAAAATAGCCAACTTTATGTTAACATTTAAGGGCTGTGCAGTAATACTTATTTTTATTAATCATAATTGCATTTAATCTTTGTTAACTTTTGGTAGCTTAGTTTCTTTTATTATTCATGAAATTTATTAAAAATATTGAAATGGATGATAATCGATTAACTAAAATTGTCTTGGAATATTTACTTATAACTAAGGGGAAATGAATTTGGCTATAGCTGACCATAAAAAGTTAGCTTTGAACTAACTTTTAGATAGCTAAGTTGAAGTTAGTTGAAAAGTAATGAAGTGCCTCTTTATATCTTAAATATCTTAATATTAAAACAGTAATTGTTGCTTCTCTACATTGGAAATTAATCCAAGTATTAATGAGAGCTAAATGTAAAATGGTTAGCTTAAAGTTAATTTTAAATTAAATAAGTTTCCAACAGAGTATAAAGATATTTTCAAATATGTTTTAACGAATGTCTAAGCTTTTCATAAATAACAAACTTCTTCCACATAAATGTCAAATAAACGTTTTCCTTGCAAATAAAAAGCTCCAAATTTTTATAATTTATTAATAATAACATTGTAAAAATCTGTAATAAATCCTAGACAACATTTAATATATGTTTATGTATATATTATACATATACATACATATGTATGTAATTATGTGCACTGTATCGTCCAAGCAATATTTTAAATTTATGGTTACTGATTACAAAGATATTTTTTTATTTGAAATTAAGCACCAGTAAATATTGGAAGCCACAAATATTTTAGCATGAATAATCAATCGATTAAATATGGGATTTTAAAATCACAACCGAGAAAATAAATTATTATTCGATTAGTTTTTAACAAAAAAAAAAAAAAAAAATAGAGGAATAATGATTGGAGAATATTGTTAGTATAATATTTATTCGAAAAAATAAAATTATTCTATTAAACTCATTTTAATTAGCACTAAACATACACTATTAAAAAATAAACGAATAATTAATCGATAGAACAAGAGATTTTCAGTTTCACTTAAACTGAAATAAATTACTGTACGAATATTATTATAATGTATGTATAAGCAATCAAAAATTACTTGAAAAATTTTCGATTACTTAGTAGCTTCATTACTCCAATAAATGTGCCATTTATTAATGCTTATTCAATTGATCACTCGTTTACTTATTCGATTAAATATTTAATCATTTACCCAATTACTTACTCGATTACTTAGTCGCTTCATTACTCCAATAAATGGGCGATTTATCTCAATGCTTATTCGATTGATCATTCGGTTACTTATTCGATTATATATTTAATCATTTACCCAATTACTTACTCGATCATTTTTCATACCTTAAGCGATTAGTTATTCCATTACTGATTCGCTTCATTACACGAATAATAAAATTTTCTTTTATCTATTTGAGAAGCTATTTAATTATTTATCTGCTTAATTACTCGATTATTTATTCCATTACCTGTTATTCGTTTAGTTGCTCGAATAATAATGCGTTTAAATATTTAATTTTTTGTAGTGTATTTATTCGATTAATTAAAAGAATCATTAATCGATTAATTAATCGAATAAGTATTCGATTAATTAATCGGTTAATTATTTTTACCGATAACCGATTTCAATAAGCCAACAAAACGTCACCTCACCAAAGTTTTCGAATGGCTTTAGTAAAAATTATTCGATTAAATATGCGATTAATTGCTCGAAATTATATGAAGTCAATGAAATATTTATATTTAACAAATTTTTAGCGAAATATCGAAAATAAATTACATAATAACATTTTTTATAAAAACAAGATCTGGAGCTGTAACAATTATTTTAAATTAACTTGATATCTGCTTTATTTGATCTTATTTATATTGTTGATTCAGCAAATTTATAAACACTCCAACAATAATTAAAATTTATTTTCAATATTTCGCCAACAATTTGTCGGCATCTTCAGGAAAATAACAAAGCAGAAAATGAGAGATTTATGGCTGCTACTACAAGTATAGCAATTTAAAGCAAGAGTAGGCTTTCACAGTTCATAGAAAATATTTGCAATCATGAATGCACAAGATTGTGTATAGAGTGAATCTCACTTTAACATTTATTGACATGGTAAAATTTCATCATTTTCAGCGTACATATGTGATTGTATTGAAATTTTTGCAATTCAAATTTTCGAATCCTATTTATCATAGGAATAAAAATCAAAATGTATAAATTTTAATTCAAAGATTTTATACAAAATTTTATTAATATTCTTTCAGTGTAAATTTTAACGATTATTAATTTTCTTACTTTGATAGCTTGGTAATTTTAAACGTATGCCCCTTTCCGAACTTAATAAAAGTTATTTTATCAAATTTCATGGGATTTGAGTCTCTTCACAGACATTAAATTTAAAATTTTCAAAGGACAGGCCAACAAGTGCTTGCATTTTGCCAAATCTCAGACCAATGCAGTTACGGGGCCATCACCAAAGGCAAATAAAGCACCGATTCACGCTGTGCTACATTTCGGCCGAAAATTGTCGGGATTAAATACATTGGGCTTGGCATAAAACGTTCATCACGATGTATAGCAGCAGCTGGTATTAAGACCAACATATTCTTTTGATTTCATACCGGGGATGACCGGGTACTGGATAGTCTTCTAAGGCAAAACGTGTTAGCAACGGTATTATTGTGTATAGGCGTAGAGTTTCTAAAAGTTTTGTACATATGCATATGATTACATTTACTAAAATATAAATTTTAAACAAAGAAAACAAACCTGCCACAATCTGTTCCAAATACTGCATTTCCTTCATGGCCTCATAATTGAATTTATTGTTATATTTCTCTAGAACTTGCGTAATTTCCTGCCTTGCTTTTTCTTGTATATCTTGATGTTGAGCCAATTCATAAAGGGCAAAGCCCATGGTGGTGGAAGAAGTTTCAAAGCCTGCCACTAGAAAGACGAATGCCTGGCTGCTATTTCTTCCAGCGTCAAATTCGTCAATTCCTCACCGGTATCCGATTTCATGAGTTTGTTATTTTTCAAATCGATTAACATGTCCATAAAATCATTGCGTCTCACATTATTTTGCTCTCTATAATTCACTGTCTCGCGCACAATATCCATGAAAAATCTTCCACCTCTTGTAGGGTTTCATGCGTAGCTTTTGGCCAGCTGAGGAAAGCTGTTGCGAAATGCTATGCCAAAGCGACCGTAACGTTGTTGCACCAACGATTTGCGACCCATTAGACGAAATTTATTATCGGGATCCCTTAAGCTGCTTATGTCCAAACCAAACGCACAACTGCCTATAACATCAGTGGTAAAACGAGCCATTAAATCGCTTACCTCAACCACTTCATTT
The DNA here is from genome assembly GCA_005406025.1 of Eumeta japonica. NCBI lineage: Eukaryota > Metazoa > Arthropoda > Insecta > Lepidoptera > Psychidae > Eumeta > Eumeta japonica. The sequence continues at coordinate 29,976 of BGZK01002800.1, forward strand.
ACTTGAGCCGCCTGTGCAAATACTTGCACAAATTCCTCACTGATGCTTACGATAATGGGAAACATTAATTTCATTTTACCCGAAGTAAATGTGGGCGACAATTTATTGCGCATGTGACGCCATTTATTGCCCTCCAAATTAAACAGCATACCGATAGCGGATCATCCTTTTCATTTACAAATAAACCGCGATCCGTAAATTTGGAAAATCTTTATTAAAATTAATTTTAAAAGAGCTGGATCAAGAACGAACACTGCCGGCTTAAAAACCAATAGAATCCAGCAAAGGGGCCGGTAGTTTTAAACTTGTCATAAAAACTTTGCCAAATATCGGCAAAGTGCGCTTTGATCCCCTGGCCAGTAACATTGCCCAGAAACAAGGTTATTCTCACAGGGGATACCCAAATTTTGCTAATAATTATATGTTTGCTTAAGCAAATAATAACAATAACCGATCAATGCTAGTAAACTCAAGAACAAAATGTATGAGATCATTTTGCTTAATTAATATTCACAGTTTATTTATTCAATTTAACGATTTCTAGATGTTGGAGCACAAAATAACACTGTCGATATTAGTTTAAATGTTTCAAGATTTTACTCATAATAAAAGCTTTTTTTGCAAAAAGCTTTAACATCTAATAAACAATTTTATCTTATTTGGGCAACATTTTTTTTTTTGTTTTTGTAACTCAATTAATAGACAGTCAAGGCGAATTTGCCTTGTAGCCCGTCAGCTTGTTATATTATTTCGTTATTAATGCGCCAACGGTCCTAACTAACATAAAATCTAAGACCGGTACTGTTTTTTAATCATTCTAAAGCTCTTCAAAGAAATTGTTAGTTAAATTAAAAAAAACTTAAAGCATTTTATTAAAAAAATATATATAAGAAATAAAGAATAGCAAGCATATTACTGTCGAAATTTAAAAAAGATTCAATACAAAACATTACTTTTTAAGCATGGCACAATTAGTTTCTTTAAATGATATCAGTTAAAGGAATCAGTGAATATAATTTATTCTGTCAAAAATCAATTTGCCACATACTTTTAATAATAATACTAAGGAAACTTATGCTAATTGAAACTATACTCTTGATTTGAAATAGTATTTTGCTACTCCTGTAATATTTCAAAAAATGTTAGTCAGGGCCGCTTGCGTTTAGCTCACGATATATTCGAGAGTCAGTTGTGGCCTTTGATTTAAAAAAAACAATTATAATCAGTATTGCCACTTTGGTGTAATTTCAAAGCTTTTTCGTGTTTTAAAGCACTATGAGTCTTGTGCATATGCAGAAAAGATTTCCTTGTAGATTTACGCACTCCATATTTACTGCCTGTCCCACGATGCCACTCGACATCGTTCGCTCGCATAAATACCTTCAAACCAAAAACAACATTTTCAAATTTGTTGTTGTTTCCAACATATATAAGCGAAGGGGAAAATTGTTAATTTAGAAATAAAAACTTTAACTGTAATAATAACTAAAAAAATGTATTTAATGAAGAATGAGCTCTAAAAATGCTGAAAACATAAATAAAATTCATGACATTTACATTTGTTTTTAAATTTTGACAACTTGCAATGTAACATCGACGGCCTTGAGATTAACAGTATCAAATGCAAAACTTGGAGGAATTTTTGTTTCACTACAAGTTTCTGAATATATAATTCGTTATCAATTTGATGAGCAATACTCGCTTGCATACGGCCAAGAAAGTATCGCTAATACATTTACGTTTTCCTGCAAAGGCAGATAGGAATACGGTTTGATTTTGAAATATTGGCAGGAGAAAAGCGATCAGGGTCGAAATGTGGGATTTTCAAAATAACTGCGATCATGGTGTATACTGTAGGTAGGTATGATAACCATGCAGCCTTTATCAATATAATAAGAATCCTTAGCGAAGGGAGTAAATTTTGGTACATTTCGAAACAAAGCAGGAGTAACAGGGTATTTGCGCAGTGTTTCTATAAGACGTGCAGAAAGTTGCTAAAGAATTTTTTTTATTATTAACTTAATGTATATTTGAAAACTTACCAGATATAACTTGATCCAAATACTTCATATCCTTCAGACAGTTGTATGTCAATGTTTGTTTATGTCGTTTTAAAGTCGTTTTAATTTCGTCACGTAACTTAATTTGAATTTCTGGATATCGTGCCAACTCATAGAGTGCAAAAGTCAGCAAAGAAGCACTTGTTTCAAAACCAGCTATAAGAAATACAAACGCTTGTGCCGCCACTTCTTCCGTGCTAAGTTGCTGCACATTCCTATTTAGCTGTAGTAGCGCATCTAAATAATCACATTTCCTAATATTATTATCCTTTCTGTATTTAGCCATTTCTTTGACAATATTTATAAAATAATTACTAATGTGTGATGGTATAATTTTCATACGCAGAAATTTCGCCATTTCGGAAACAATTGATCAGACTGTCTACTATGCGGGATTCCGGCGTGTGGTAAATAACTTATTAGCCATGGTGAAAAATTCATTATCGGGTTCATTAACGACATCAAGATCGCTACCAAAAACGCAATGATCTATAACATCGCATGAAAAGCGTTTCAAAGCTTTAGAGATTTCGAAAATTCCATTTGGGTTTGATGCAATTTCATCATCAAAATACCTCTGTAAGATATCTACCACGCTAAGTATTGTTGGAAAAATATATTTCATATTGCTGTCACTAAAGGTGTGAATCAGCTTAGATTTCAGTTTATTATAATTGGGCCCATCTAACAATAGCAGATTTCCCGTCAGAGGGTCATGTTTTTCATTATGAAAGAAACCTCTTCTATCGAACGATTGAAAGTTTTTATTTAACACTGATTTCACAAAACCCAAGTCCAAAGCAATCACTGATATTTGCGTTTTGTAATAAAAGCCGGCATATAATACACCTTTCCTTTAAACGTGTTATAGATGTTGTCAAATATTTCTGAGGAATGTTTGGAACGCAGCCAATGTTTCATGTTACCCTCTGGTATAGTTGAGCGGTATATGAGGTATTTTGCGACGTTTCCAATATTTGAAATGTCTCTTCAAAAGAATACAACCATTAATGGTAATACGATGAGAATAACTAAACATAGTATCACCGCCCAATCCATGATGATTAAATGTGAACTGATATTTTGAGCAAATTCTTTTCAAGTTGTTTTGTAAATATCTTTAATATACATACATAAATCTATATGTATATGCGTAGGTATATTGATACATATTTACAAAGATAGCGTTGTATATATATATATATATATATATATATATATATATATGTGTATATATATATGGAGCTTATCTACTTGCTTACAGTTATATTTTAAAGCTGCTCATTTGGGGAAAAAATTTAGCAATTTTGTTGCAATAGTTTATTTAAAGAAAGCTCAAATTCTCTTGTCTCTCTCTTCACTCTACTCTATCATGCGCATGCTTTGTCTTTATTATCATTTTCTGTTCCTTCATGCTCAAGCATTGCCGTTTTATTAGGGTTCCGTACTGAAAAGTCAAACGGAGCCCTATTACTGAAACTACAACGTCTGTCCGTCCGTTCCAGGCTAAATTCTCCGAAACGGTAGGGCTAAGGAGCTGAAACTTTCACGGAATGTTGTGGCGTTGTGCCGCTACAACAACAAATACCAAAGTCAACTCCTCATTTTAAGGGAAATTAGCTGTATCTTTTGAACTATAAGAGCTAGAGTGCTGAATTTTGCACAGAATATTGTTGTGCAAGTACTAAAGCAACAAAAATATCAAAACTAAAGGTTGGCCCCATGTATAGTAGAAATAAGTTGCTATCCACTGCTGTACCGTACTGCTACAACAACAAAACTAAAACAACACACAACAATAAAACTAAAATAATTTCCGACATTAAACATTTAAGCAATTTGTGTAACCTTGGAACCATTAAAGTTAGAGAGCTGAAATTTTCAGAGATTGTTGTTGTTTTACAAACATCTAACATTACGCTTTCTATATACACATTGTACATGAGTGCGGAATCCTTCATGGGCGAGTAAGCCTCGTATTTACCTAAACTTATTTATTATATTAGTTTAGCTATGAATTGCACAATATAACAAACCATCAGGAGAAATTGTGTCAAAGTGGGATACATATTACATCTAAATGCCAGATTTTGTAATTTTAATACGTTGCATAAATTTTTCCAGTGCTACAGCACGTCCTATATACTTCATATTGCCCACAAAGTAGTAGGGCTCTTTAAATGAATGGCACATTACCGTATTTAATAGTCCTTAGTAATAGCATTCTTTCAATTACAAAAAAAATCTATTTAATATTATAAAAATTTTATTTTGGGAAAAATTATTTTCAAAATATAAAAATTCAACTGTAATATTAATTAAAAAATATACATATATTTTATAAACAATAAGCTCTAAAAATACTGAAAACATAAATAACTTTTTATAACATTTACATTTGTTTTAAATTTTGGATACTTGCAATGTAACATTGACAGGTTTGAGATTAGCACTATTAACTACATAAGATGGAGGAATAATTGTTTTACTACAAGTTTCGAATTTATAATTTGTTAACAATTTGATGAGAGCAATACTCGCTTGTATGCGGCCAAAACTCTCGCCAATACATTTGCGCTTTCCCCTGCCGAAAGGCAGATAGGAATACGGTTTAATTTTGGAAATATTGGCAGGAGAAAAGCGATCAGGGTCGAAAATGTAGGGCCTTGAAAAATATCTTGCATCAAGGTGTATACTGGCGATAGGTATGATGACCGTGCAACCTTTATCAATGTAATAAAAATTCTTAGCGAAGGGAATAAATTTTTTGGTACATTTTCGGAACAAAAGGAGTAATAGGTATAAGCGCAGTGTCTCTGTAAAATGTAAAGAAAATTGTTGAAGAATTTTATTATTAACTTAATGTATATTTAATAATTTACCAGATATAACTTGATCCAAATACTTCATATCCTTAGACATTTATATGTCAATGTTTGTCTATGTCGTTTTAAAGTTGTTCTGATTTCGTCACGTAATTTATTTTGAATTTTTGGAAAGCGTGCCAACTCATACAGTGCAAAAGTCAGCAAATTAGCGCATGTGTCAAACCAGCTATAAGAAATACAAAGCTTGGGCTGCCAGTTCTTCTGTGCTAAGTTGCTCGGCATTCCTATTTAGCTGTAGTAGCGCATCTAAATAATCACATTTCCTAATATTATTATCCATTCTGTATTTAGTCATTTCCTTGACAATATTCATAAAATAATTACTAATGTGTGATGGTATAATTTTCATACGCAGAAATTTCTGCCATTTCGGGAAAACAATTGATCAGACTGTCTACTGAAGCGGGATTCCGGCGCGTGGTAAATAACTTATTAGCCATGGTGAAAAATTCACTATCGGGTTCATTAACGACATCAAGATCGCTACCAAAACGCAATGATCTATAACATCGCATGAAAAGCGTTTCAAAGCTTTAGAGATTTCGAAAATTCCATTTGGGTTTGTTGCAATTTCATCATTAAAATACCTCTGTAAGCTATCTCCCACGCTAAGTATTGTTGGAAAAATATATTTCATTTTGCTGTCACTAAAGGTGTGATTCAGCTTAGATTTCAGTTTATTATAATTGGGTCCATCTAACAATAGCAGATTTCCGGTCAGGGGTCATGTTTCATTATGAAAGAAACCTCTTCTATCGAACGATTGAAAACTGTTCTCCAACACAGATTCCACAAAACCCAAGTCCAAGGCAATCACTGATATTTGCGTATTGTAATAAAAAGCCGGCATATAATATGCCTCTCTCTCGAAAGGCTCTATAGGTTTCGTCAAATATTTCTGAGGGAATGTTTATACTGCACCAATGTTCCATGTTACCTTTTGGTATAATTGGCGGCATATAGGGTATTTTGCGTCGTTTCCAGTTGAAATGCCTTATCAATAGATATACAAATATTAATGGTGATACGACGAAAATAGCATATAACAGTGTCACCGCCAAACCTATATAATCCATGATGATTAAATTTGAACTGATATTTTGACAAAATCCTGTTCAAGTTTATTTTGTAACTATCTCTAAATATTCGTACATGCATACGTATATGCATAGATATATTTACATATTTATATAAACATAACGTTATGTATACATATATATATATATATATATAAGTATATAAGAAGTTTATCGACTTGCTTACAGTTATATTTTAAAGCTGCTCATTTGGGGAAAAATTTTGCAATTTTATTCCAGCAATTTACATACATAGTTTATTTTGTATAATCATTATTTCTCTCTCTCTCTTCTTCATATCTTACATATGATTTATGTTTATTTTTGTTCCTTCATGCTCAAGCATGTCGTTGTATATTAGTTAAATATTGCACAAAGAAAAAGTTTAAATAAAATACTTTAAAAGGATTTGTTTATTATTCTTATAACTAGAAAATGTAAAAACTACTGTAAGGAATTGAGAATCAGCATATTGCATTGTAAAAGAAGAGCTTATTTTTGTCTAATAGCAACACAAATAGTATGTACTTTGAGGAATTATTAATTACATACTTACCATTTACGTCGACCCGTGAGTGCGTTTGCACATCGACTGATAAGAAATATATGAAGCTGTATTCATGATAAACTTTTAAGTTTATCAAACATTTATTTGATCGATATTGCATAGAAATTTGTTAAATAAACGCTTAATAAATCTACATTAATTGTTTTATAAATAAAAAGATGAAATTTATACAAAATATTGAAGATATTGTCTGATCGATTTTCCTAAAGCCTGAGTGCTGTTTAAAATTTTAATTCCGCAAAATGTTTCCATAACCAACTAATATTGTTTTCTAAAAAATGGTATCTTATCGATAATTATCGTTGCGATATAATCAAAATCCTATAATTCCAAAATGACCTTGTTAGATCATTGAAAGAGTGCAACAACAATAAAAACGATTTTCCCAAATTACTTATATCCTTCCATTTTAGAAAATCCCGCTCTCAGAGCCAATTAAAATTTAATTTCGAAATGCTTAAAGGAATTTGGGTGCTCGCACAAGGATAAAATTTAAACTGCTTCAAGAGCGAAATAAGACCAACGGGCATTTTGCCAAAGCGCATACCAATACAATTGCAGGGGACCATCACCGAAAGGTAAATAGCTAAACTGATGACGCTGCTTAACTTCATCATCCAAGAAACGTTCTGGTAAAACTTATCCGGCTCTGAAAAGTAATCAGGATCGTTGTGTATACTGTCTATGGGTAAAATAATGCGTAAACCTTTTGCAGAATAATATTGGTATTGGACTTGAAAATCCTTAACACATCGTCGCACCAGGTGGGTGTTACAGTGTACTGCGCAAAGTTTCTAAAAAGGAGTAATAATAATAACGCTTCCCCATACTAAATTTGTTTGTATCTCACCCGATATCACCATATCTAAATATTTCATTTCTTTTATGCTTTCATAAGTAAATTGCTGATTATTTGCTGCCAAGTTTTCTTTTAATCTCTGTGCGTAATTTATTCTGTATGGATTGATTTAAAGCCAGCTCGTAAAGGCAAAAGACATGGTGGTAGAAGAAGTTTCAAAACCGGCCAAGAAGAACATCATGGCTTGAGCAGCTAATTGTTCTAAACTCAAGCCACTGGATAAGTCATTTTCATCTACGTTTTTCCTAGTTTTATTAAGCCATCACGTTTTCCTTCATTTCTATTAGCAAATCTAAAAAGTCATTACGTTTTATATTATTTGCTTGTCTAAACTCCACCGTCTGTGACTGCCTTCATAAAGAAGTCACTGATATCATCACGAAAATTTTTCATTTTCAGTTTTCTGGCTAAAGAGATTTGTAAACATGAAGCTTGCACTAGGCCATTGTGTCGAGGTTTTCAAATATTGATCTACCCATTTATGAAATTTACGCGCATCCAACAAACTATTGCATTCCAGGCCAAGGCACATGTTCCTATCACATCCGTAGTATAACGAGCACACAAATCTTTGATTTCCAAAATACCAGAATTATTTTAATAAATTTTCAGGCCTGTGGTATATTCTCTGTTACCTTGACCATAATAGGAAACATGTATTTCATTTTACCCGTAGTAAATACGGGTGATAGTTTTGTCTCAGCACACGCCATTTGTCACCGTCCAAGAATAACAAATTACCCGTTAAGGGATCATCTCGTTCGTTGTGAAATAGATTTCTGTCTGGAAAGCTTTGAAAATCTTTATCATTATTTGTTTAATCAAATCCAAATCCACGATCATGGCAGCTCTGGTGAGAAAAGTATAGACACCTACAACAGGTGCGACGTTTTGAACTTACGATATATACGTTGATTAATTTCTTTCCAATGATAAACGCGTCCTATACCCTTCATATTGCCCACAAAATAGTGGGGCTCTTCAAATGGCACATTACGCTTACGCCAATAAGAATAATGCTCTCAGCCACAGATATATTGTGAGAATAAAATTACTATAAACATTAACCAACACATTTTGCTTATATTTAAAAGCGGCTAAAGTGTGACTTATTGAAATGCAAAATTCAACTAAATGCACATACGAGTTTCTCCATAAATACAATGAGCTTCTTTGTTTCATCATGCAATTAATTAATCTCTTAACAATGTTTCTTAGAGAAAGCTCATTCTACTAAATGATAATGTGTTGTTATATGTACACATATAAAGAGATAACTTTATCTAAAGTACTAATACTGATGATCATACGAGATTTAAATTGAATAGCACCAGTTCGGTGGAAAACTGTAATCAATTGCCATTGAAAACAGAGTCACTTAAAGGAAACTGATATTATCCTTTGATCTCAAGGTGATTTAAATATTCCCAATGAAATCGTATCCAGAATCCTATACTTTGCGATTGCAATCATTCTGCAGTCACTTGCTTCTTAATCATTGAATGCAGTTAAACCTAATTGCACTCAATATGATTGCTATTGAAATCTTTAATTTCAATCAATTTAACTAGAATCTGAAGATTATGTTTCTATATAATTATATGTAGTTTAGCAGGTCGAACTTTTTCATAATCATCAGAGGATCATGTGAAGAGAATAAGAGTTTTAGTTTGGATTCATGTTGGTGAGAATTTCTATGTTGGATACACACTAAGCAATCTATTTACGTTTCATATACAAATTGCATGTTTTGGCACACACACACTGCAATCAACAATGAAATTGTAACGCGATGTCAGTTCTAGTTTAGTATTTTTGAAAACATCGGAGATTTTTATGCCGTTTGAAAATTTTGAATCTAGAGCTGATAAAACATGATATCACAATGCAGACAGTGCAATCTACAAGCAATGCAATCCGTAATGAAATCATAAATACGAATACAGACCAAGCAATTTGCAATGAAATTTTGCCAGATTGCTGAAATGTAATTGCATTGTGTAACCATTTAGATTTAATTGCAATCAAAATGATTGTTTACAAAGTTGATTGCAATCTTTAATACTTAAACTGATTTAAACAAAAATTTATCAAGGTTTTTGTTGTACGGATTTCTTGTTGTCAAATCAAAATTATGAAATCAATTTACGATATTGAAGGCAATCACCAAGAACTTAAAATCATATTGTAATCAATTATTCCGATTGACAATTGCAGTTTCTGCATTTCTTAGAAAAGCACAAAAATTAAAGATATGAAATCTCGGATATAGATAATTCTACTTCTTAAAATAACTGTTTTAAGCAAAAAATGAAGGATAGCTTCTCTCCATTTGCTTTTTCTCTCGCACTCACTTCCACTTTTCTCCAGTGCCTGGTTTATTTAATTATTTAAAAAGTTCGTGCCTAAATGCTGTGGGTGCAGTATTCACAATAATTTGTACACAATATAACAATGCCTCCAAAACCCCATCCAGAAACTAACTGTGATTCTCACCATATTTGCCTCGTTCATTTCCCCACCTGCCTGCCATATTACATTTCCACCCCTAATCATAGGCAATTAAGATGCGCTAGTAGTAGTAAGGTCCTGTAACAGCTCCCAGCATTCTACTTACTTTGAGCTTGCTAAGTCTTAGTAGCTTCCTCGTTTTTCCTAGTCTTCATCCCTTAAACAATTTTGTATGATAAAACATGAAATCTCTGTTATTAATATTTCAAATTTGTATTGTCGGCACAAACTATTGGATGCCCATTATATTTTTGACCTGTTTGTTTACTTAAATACAAAATCATAAAATTTTCAAAATCAGTGGTTACGTTTTTTTATAAATTTTTTCTGAAACACAAGATTTTCACACAAAGGTCAAACCATACCTTTGATCATAACTTGAAAATGACATACCTGATTTTATTACTTAATGCCTCCAAATAATTTTAAGTTATGCTAGCTTTAAGCTTTATTAGTATTGTTTTAACAGTTTTGAAATTATTAAGAAAAATAATAAATAAAATAAATTTCTTCTTAAAAATTTTAAAAATTTTTGATTTTTTAACCAAAATAAATATACATTTATAAATTATTTCCAGTTTCTATATTTTCATAAATCTACATAAAATACAAATAAAAACATCATTTAATAAAATCCGTGAACAAATGCTAATTTTATTCACGAAAAGCAAAACCTAAAAGAAACGTTTCCATAGAATTGAAAATTTTATGATTTTGCATATAGATAAGCATAATTCGTCAAAAAAAACTATATATATATAGTTAGTTATCTTATATTCTTATTTACTTTAAATGGTTCGTTTCTAAATTATTGCAAAGCAAAATCTCAGCTGGTCTTCAGTCAGCTGTTTTATATTCACCAAGATAATCATCAGCACCCTGAGTATTAAACTCGCACTGGTACCGACTAAATTATTCAGGGCTCTATGCTCAGTTTATACCTTCTATCTATAATTAACCTTCCACTAAACACTAGCATTCTATTTTTATTATTGTTACATTAAACTACTTTTAAGACTGGCCACATATACTCATCGGAAGTTTTAAACATATAACCCTTGCTAATATTAAAAATTATGAGAGGAACAAATTTCGCTCTTCTAAATAAATAATTAAATCTTTTTGTTTTTTTTTTTCTTCAAATTCTAGATACAAAATAGGTAACTTAGTATCTCTCAGTATTAGTGTAACAGTCATGAGTTGGGCCAACAGCGGAAGATGACGTGAAGTCTGTTAATTTATTATTTGCTTATTAGTATTTTAACAAACGTAAATATATAAAATAAACAAGAGTATTTTTTTCTTGTTGTGTTAAATAATATTAAACAAATAACTGTCAGCAAATTTTAACAATTCTTTTTTTTTAGTGAATATAAGAAAATAAAGAAACACAAGTAAATTCTCAAACCAAGTCAAAAAAGTGCTGATAAAGAGTTTAAAAGTATTATTAAAACTGATAAAAACATTAAAGAAAAATCGTCTAATAAAAACTTAACAAAATTTAACTCTAACCAATTGTAAATAAAAAATTAAAAATAAAAAGAAACAATAACAAAAATATGAAACAATAATGAGTTTATACTCATTCGGGGTTTTGTAGAGCAGTTCATTTTG
>BGZK01002801.1:0-41532 GCA_005406025.1 Eumeta japonica
GGATAGGGGAATGCTCGATAGATATATCGGGTAGGTGGGAAATAAAATACCACTCACGGACCAAACAACACTCAAGTCTTTGGTATTCAGACTTTAAAGAAATACTTCCCATATGGAGATGAATATTAGAAGAAATGTTGACATGCGATTCCCTGAGGAGGGCTCTATCTGCTGGAGCTGATCCTGGTGATAGAGCAACTACGCGATCAGCGCCCAGGACGTTGTCGGCGATCTGGGCGGGTTCAATGAAACGATTACGACAATACAAAGGGAACCAAACAATAGAGGTTCCACCTGCTGCAAGTGCTACCCCGGTAAACCAACCAGGGCTCACCAATGCAGGTCTGCCAAGACAGCGCTTGAAATGGACTGAAGTCATGAACAAAGATATATTGCGCATTTATTACCGTGTCACAGACTGCGAACGTGACAGAGGCGGTTATGGGCAGAAATTATTTGATGAATTCATTTTAACATACCCTGAACTTCCCGTAACCATACAACGAGTTTCAGACCAGTATAGGACCATTATTAGAAAAAACCTAGTCCCACAGACAGAAAGAGACTTGATTAGGCGACAAGTAGGCGCTGAGATGGAGAGAAACTCATTGGCTGGAAGTGTAGAAGAAGTAATGCAAGAAAATACGACAAACGAAGAATATCCAGCTCCAATTTCGGAAGAAAGCATACCAGGTCCTATAAGGGATGTTCAGAATCTACGCGAGGGGCTGGGAATAGAAATGAGGATGGCATTGACAATGTTTGAAGGAACAAATCCAGTGTGTAGGCCGAAGATCCCAAAGATCAATGCTTTTTATAAAGTTGCGGAAATAATAGAGATCATGAACAAGGAGATAATACCTCCTTATCTCGCAACTATATACAATTTGGAACAAATCCACCTGATCCTATATTGTGCAGCAGTTACTGTAGTAAAAACGTTAGGATTGAGATTTGGACAAGAGAGTGAAATGCGGCAGAATTGGAAGAGTGTAGTACCAGCATGGGAAAGGAGACTAATCCAGTCTGTTGAAAACTTACGAAAAGACATAGCTAAAGTGGAGGCCCTCGTAAAAGGTGCTAATACTGCAAAACTTAGAAGGAAGGTCGAGACTATCATCAAGCGGTACAGAAAGCACTCCCAAAGGGACCATCCAAATATAACACCGATTCAGTGCCTAGACACGCTTAAGCAAAGGTTGTCAGTATTATCGACTAGACTCAGAAGATACCGGAAAAGTAGATCTAGAAAATTACACAACTCAATGTTTTACAAATCTGAGAAAATGTTCTACAGAAAATTAAGAGCGGAAAAAAATACCGAATATACAAATTTCCCATCTAAAACACAAATTTCTACTTTCTGGGAAGAACAACTATCAACGAGTATTGATATAGTACTACCGCAGTCTGGATAGAGCAGGAAGTACAGCGACTGCAAGGGCTTAGGAACATGAACTATGACCGACTTGATATAAGTGAAGTCAAAGGTGTATTGCGAAACTTAATGAACTGGAAATCACCCGGACCAGATAAGCTACAAAATTTCTGGCTGAAAAAGTTTCCAATACTACATGGGAAATTAACAGAGTTGATAAATGATGTGATTGAGCATCCTAATAATATGCCTTCTTTCCTCACTCAGGGAATAACTTACCTGCTTGAGAAAGATCCAAACAGCAGAAATGACCCTTCAAAATACCGTCCAATTACGTGCCTGCCAACTCTGTATAAAGTAATAACATCTTGTCTGGCAATGAGGATAAATTTGCACTGTGAGAGAAATAATATTATATCGGAACAGCAGAAAGGTTGTAGAAAGAATTCGAGAGGATGTAAAGAGCAACTAATCATTGATTCTGTAGTATGTGAACAGGCATATAAGAGGCATAGGAATCTATCTATGGCATATATAGACTACCAGAAAGCATTTGACTCTGTTCCTCATGAATGGCTGCTTAGGGTGTTGCTGTTGTATAAGGTCCATCCAACGATTGTTGCATTCCTCCAATGTATTATGAAAGACTGGAGAACCAAAGTTTCCCTGAGAACAGAAACTGAGCACATTCAAACTGAGGAAATTGCCATAAGACGGGGTATTTTCCAAGGTGATTCGCTAAGTCCAATCTGGTTCGTATTAAGCCTCAATCCACTCTCCAATCTTCTTAACTCAACTGAATATGGATTTGAGATAAGGCATGAAGGAGAGAATGTCTATAAGTTGAGCCACTTGTTGTTTATGGATGATATAAAACTATATGGCACTAACAAAGACCAACTTGGAAGCTTACTCAATATAGTTGAGATGTTCTCCAACGATATTGGTATGCAATTTGGTCTCAGTAAATGTAGAACACTACATATCCTAAGAGGCAAACTGCAGGAAGTACCCCATGAGCTCCAAGATGGCCGAATAATAAAGGCAATGACGAAAGAGGATACTTACAAATACCTAGGTATGAAGCAATCTATGCGCATGGAACAAAATCAAATAAAAAATGAACTGATGCAAGAGTTTACGAAGCGAATTAGAAAAATTATGAAGACCAGTTTAAACTCCAAAAACATGATTAAGGCTATTAACACCTACGCAGTCACGGCTTTGACTTATTCATTCGGAATAATTAGATGGAGTAATACGGAGGTAGAAAATATTCAGCGAAAGTGCAGGGTTCTAATGACTAGAGCGCGTATGCATCACCCCAAAAGCATCGACTGAGAGAACAATGCTACCTAGGTGTATGGGTGGAAGGGGACTAGTCGACATAAATAATTTAAGAAAGCAACAGATAGAAGGAATGAGGATATACTTTATGGAAAAGTCAACAAGCTCATCGCTACACAACGCTGTATGGAAAGAACTATATGCCTCATCTCCCACTGTACAGCACATTTCTACAAATTGTGACAAGCTGGAGCTATGGAAAAGTAAACCACTACATGGTAGACACCCCAATGAAGCTAGCAAGGACAATGTTGACAACAAAGCGTCGAACCATTGGCTGGTTGCAGGGTGCTTATTTCCCGAGACTGAAGGATTTATGATAGCTATTCAAGACCAGGTTATCCCAACGAGAAACTACCTGAAAGCTATACTAAGGGACACAGGGGTGGTATCAGATTCCTGTCGATACGGCTGCAACGCAATTGAGACTATACAACACATAACATCGGGGTGCACTTGCTTAGCTGGAACGGAGTACATAGACCGCCATAATTCTGTTGTGAAAATGCTTCATCAGCAACTTGCATTAATGCACTGCTTAATATCATCAACACAAAGTGTACCATACTACAAATATGAACCAGAGCCTGTGCTTGAGAACTCAGAATTTCGGCTTTATTGGGATCGAACGATTCTGACAGATCGGAATGTACCAGCAAATAGGCCAGACATAATGCTAATGGATAAGCAGCGGAGAATGGTATGGCTTGTCGATGTTGCAATACCAAACAATAATAACCTAAGTGCAAAACATCATGAAAAGATAAATAAGTATAGTACACTTATAGATCCAATTAAGAGGCAGTGGAACGTAAATACGGTGAAAATAGTCCCAATAATAATATCGAGTACTGGACTAATACCAAAATTGCTGCACGATAGTCTAAGGGAGATAAAAATGCCGGAATACATATGGAAGCAAATGCAGAAGGCAGTAGTGATTGCAACTACACACATCGTCCGGAAGTTTATGGGAAACTAGAATAAATTTATTAAGTTAGGATTTTAATAGAATAAGATTTGCACTGTGATTTTAAATAATTTGTGCACATCAGAGCCTAATCTCTTGGCATAGCCAGAGATAGGTATTTTTCCAATCTCACAGAGATTGAGAAATTCATAAACTCAAATAATAATAATAATAATAATAATAATAATAATAATAATAATAATAATAATAATAATAATAATAATAATAATAATAATAATAATAATAATAATAATAATAATAATAATAATAATAATAATAATAATAATAATAATAATAATAATAATAATAATAATAATAATAATAATAATAAAATAATAAAATCCATGAAATTAAAGTAAAACCGATAAAACAAACATAAAAATAATAATCATACTAACAAGAATAATAATACTAATTCTATTGTTATAAAATAAAAACAGGCAAGGAAACCATGTTGCTAGAAAATACTAAAATATACGATTTAAAATTTTCCTAAACTGAAAAAAAATGAAAAATAAAATAAAAATATGAATTAAATTGAATAATGAAAAATTAAAGTCTACATCAAAAATTAAGCAAAGAGAAATTAAAGGAAGAGAAAAATAATTACATCAAAGAGTTCAATGATGTTCGAAGGTTTGATCAAACCTGAGTATTATGAACATTGACTAGACAAGCTTAATACCATGCACTCACTTGCATTACATGCACTGAGTTAATTGTTGATCAGCAAAGAACGTAAGCAGTGTGTTAACGAAAGTAAAAACGGTTCGCTTAAAATAAAAAAATTAACAAGTGCAGCAACAACAACGTAAGTGATCAGTACCAATGAATTTAACAAAACAAACCAAAGCGGTGAATCAAATTAAAGTATTATTTACCAGAATTTCAAAATACAATTTAATAAAAGATAAATAAAATAATTTAATAGGAAGGAAGCAAAGGAATTCTGAAAATACGACAAACCAAGGCATCAAAAAAATAAATAAATAAATAAAAATAGTAAAATAGGAGAAAAAAAGAAACAAACCTATGTATATAAAACACCATAATATTGAAGTGACAGTGAGGAATGGGAAAAAGTATTACAGACACATATGAATATACATAGGTATATTTGAGAAAAAAGTCAACATATTGAAACATACCAAAAGATTGGAGAAATTATTTATAATGATGGGGTCAACGGAACAATTATGTTAAAAGATAAATATATATACATAAATAAAGCATGATGATGAATTACATTCATTCGGGTTGACAAATTACATCTGCCAACAGTTTCTTTTCAGACAAGCTGGAGAGTGATGACAACGGTTAAACAACAAGTTGAACAGCAAGTTGGAGAATGATGACAGCGATTGAACAACAAGTTGGACAGCGAGTGAATGATAAGTTGGAGTGATGACAGCGGTTGAACGACAAGTGGAATGAAGGAGTTGCGCAGGCGAAGAGTTTAATACCCAATACAAGCAGCGATTCAAAAGATATAAAAGAGGCTGCGAATAGAAGTTGGGGAGAGTTATGGTGAGAGAGTTGACTGGTGAACTTGGCGAGAAGGATTTAAGGGTAAGATCGCTTGGAGTTGGTTTGTATTTGATTACATCAAGACAAACCAGGATCAGGGTGTGGGGTTTTGGTTTACAACCAAAGCAGTAGGGAGCTTGTTTATTTCTTGGTGTATTCTTGGTTCACAACCAAGAATAGTCAAGCCAGGTTACATCCGGTGGATAGGAGTTAGAGAACAGCTTAGGGGTTCGCTTTGGGTATACACCCGAACCCAGAATAAGCCTCTGGATTATATCAGAGTTAGATGAGCAGTATATAGTTTTCTCGCCCAGTCACCACGTTACCAACCATCGAACCATAGATATTATAAATATTTATTATAAGCAAATAAAACCGCAACTCATTAACAAAATATCAAGTGCTTTATTTGTTATGAAGACTCTGGCCATCCAGCCGAGCTTATCCAGGCTGTAAAACTCAGATAGGTACTTTACAGAGTATAGTCTTTGAAATGAATAACAATTTTAGTATTAATTTTTACTATTTCATTAATTAAAAGGTGTTTTAAATTGATGAATATTTTTTTTTTTTGATTTTGGTTGTTGAAATAGTTGTTAACTCACAAAAATTGGATAAATCCTCTCCCTTATAATTTTTGCAAATATTTCAAGAAGAAGAGAAGATATTTTTTAGATATTGCCATATTAGTTCGCAAAAAATTAGTAAAAATTACTCTTTTCCCAATTGGCAGCTCTGAAAATGACCACTTTTTTTAATTTTTCTAATTTGGTATCACTGATAATTAAGCGGAAAAGAGAAAACAGTAATTTTTCAACGACACGAAATTTGCAGACAGAGAGAATATATGATTTCCTCTTTGCAGATTGATAGTTGTTGGGTTACACGGTGGTTACACGATCAAGTTTACCAATTTTTAACACACTCTCATTTTTTTACTAATACACTCACAATTTCCAAAATTGAAGCTAACTTGTCGACAATTTTTCAATCCATAGAAGTATATCAAGTTACAATCAGCTGACAACATTTTTTCCCACTTTATTTATAAATACATACTATTTTGGATTTCTAGATGTTTTGCTATTTTAGTTTTTGCTGTCTTTTCAAAATAAATATCGATGTCAAGAAATCATACAATTTGAACATATCTTTTCGCGGTTGAAAAAAAAGGTAGGCAAAAAAAATGATTATGGTTGTAAAAATATGTATTATAAAAAGTAGTTTGCGCGCCAAATTGAAAGTTAATTTTTACTAAAAATTATTAATTATTTTCTTTTAATTATTTGTTTTTAACTAAATTAATACGTGTACATATATGCAAACTATTTTTATATGTAATAAAGGCTGTTAATGTTTCATTGACTTGGCTTTAACATTATTTTTTCAGTGTATGTTGGCAGAAAGCAGTATGGTAGCACATATTGACCTTTTTCCACTCTGTTTTCAGATGAAGAGCAAAGTACATATGAACAACAGGATACTGAGCGAACAATAATGTAAGTAGTTGGGAAAAGTGATTTTAATGATTCTTTGTCAGAACCTGCTGTGGTAAAAGATCTTCCAAATGCTAGTGGCAGTGAAGACACTTTGATTAATATTAAAGTTATTTCAGAAGATGAACTTCCTATGCCAACTAAACTAGAGTGAAGAATTGCCTGCACCCCAACGAGTCGAACTACCAGCTGAAAGTTGAAAAAAGGAAAATTGCTCTTCCAACAGATGCCGAATTTCTCCAATTGATTTAAGTGACAATCCGTTTTTCGGTTTCTATGACCTTTCAGCTTTCCAAAACTATTTTCAGAACAGTGGGCATTTATATTTGACAATTTTACAGTTGATTTTCAATATGGTACTTATATATGAAAAGCGATTACTAAGGTACCTCAAAATTTCTCCAATTGATTTAAGTGACAACCCGGTTTTCGGTTTCTATGACCTTTCAGCTTTCAAAACTATTTTCAGAACAGTGGGCATTTTATATTTGACAATTTTGCAGAAGAAAGGCTACATATGTATATATTCTTATTAAGAGGCAAAGTAAGTTATTGGTTGAAATTAAGTCCTCAGAACAGAATTTTCAAGATGTTGCACACCTATTTTTGAATTTACCAAACCATTATCAGAAATAAATAAATCACATAGATTTGTGTAGTTTTATAAAATTTATTAAACACTTTTTAAACTTTATTTTAATTCAGTGTCGAACACCATCAAACATATATGATATAATATAAATATATAAATTTATGCAATTTTAAATACTTTTTATTACAAACTATGTATGTTTTATTTAAATATAAGAATTTTTTTGTTGGAATAAAATAATTTTACACAATAAATTAGTTGATTCTTTTGTAAAACAGTACAGTAGTGCGATTCTGTAACTTTTAACAATAATAGAGATTGTTATGTTGTCAATTTATTTTGTTGCTTGCAGTAACGATTTTGCTATTCTCTAACTTATAATTAACAACATCGAGAAAATGTAAGTCTAGTGGCAACACTGGTAAAACATATGTCAAAATAACGAAAAGTGCAAAGAAGAATTGAAAAAATTTTGCCGCTAAGCTGCGAGCAATTTACATTTTTATATATTTTAAGCATTTTGTGATATTAGGAAACGTAGTTCCGGAGTTAAACGATAAAGTTTTCGGAACTCCGTGATTGGCAGATCAAAAGGATTATCTGCTTCTCGTAGTAAACGGCGACTTACCCTCAAACTGCTTTGCTGCTCTTGTGTTGACAAACTATACCCTAAATATTCAAATGCCATTTCACAAATTTTATTTATTTTTCAAAAAACTTTATTTAATATACAAATATAATAAAATTTTATGTTGTTTTCTCTAACGAAATTAAACTACTACAATCACTTTGTTGTTTATTAACAAAAACAGCTGACTCTAATAACAACACGATAACAAATGTTGTTAAATATCTGGCTACAGAATAGCAAAATCGCCAATTCACTTGTTATTATTTTTAACAATGACAAGTATTGTTAAAATTGGATACAGAATCGCACTACAGGAATGGGATTTTACATACTATTAATGGTTGAAAACAGCGTACTATGGAATCAGGGTTGAATTTTTATTGTACTTTAATGCTTTCTCCATTTGCTACTTTTTTTCCAACCGACCAAAAGTATGATAAAATTGTATGATTAGTTTACCTGCGTCATACAATTATACAGAAGCTTCTAATACCACAGGGACAAAGATGCCAATCGTGTTTCTTGAAATTCTTGAAAGGAATTCTAACGATTTGAATGAATCTCCAGATCCAGAAGCTATAAGCCTTAACGCGACACACAATGTTGTCCTGGCAGTTATAGCCTGTCGCATTACTGTGTCACTTTTTTCTATCTGTTGGTGCACCTAATTAAAAGAAAAAACATGTTTATATACAAATTTATGTAGGATTGCACTACAGCTCAGCCAATTATTTACCATTTTTAAAAACTCTTCAAATTTGATAATACTTATTCGGGTAAAACTTTTAAAATCACCATCGTCATCTTCCCAAACTATATCCCTTAGTCAATGAGCCTCCAATCATATTCCATTCTAAAATAGTAAATGCATACAAATGTTTCTACAATTTTAAACATGATAATTTTAAATATTTACCAACCTTCTTATTAATAACGGCTTTACCCATATTTCCTTCTGTCTCGTTTTTTTCTTTTTCCGCATTTGCTTTCATTATTTCTAATAATTTTCTTCGTGACGCCATCTTGATACAATATTAATATGAAATTGAGTGCAGCCTGCACCACAGCTATCAATTTTTGTGAATTTTGACAAGCAGTACATATAAAAATCTTGATAGCAAAACTTGGTCGTGTAACTGCAGTGTTGTAGTTGTTATTTTCCCGTGCGTACCAGAAGTTCAATTCAAGTTGCTGTCAGCCGCCTCGCAGTCGACGCCTTTCTAACGGCTGAAATGGGGTTATTTCCAGCCGCCGATATTACACATCCAAAAACTGAAGCCGATTATTTCACAAGGTTGTACAAGGCTGAAATGTAATTAATTATTCGCCGTCAATTTTTACATATGACAATTTTTGAGTATGCTTGCTTTTGTTTCATTGGAGAGTTTGACAGCAGGCTTATATCAAAATTTGCTTAATGCTTTTAATGTGATATGTATGTTTGATACCTTTTAAATTATTGTATATGGCTGGAATATATGTATGTATATAAAACCCCGTTATTTTCACATGCAAGTTGTTGAAAAAAGCAGTGCAATTGAAAGTGTTTTGTTGAAATCAGTGTTTTTAAAAGGTAAAAAATGTCACAAAAACAGAAAATTATTTTTACGCTAACAAAGATTGTAAAGATATCTACAAATATTTACTATCAATTTACTTATCTATGCGTACAACATTTTTTTCTGATAGTACAAGCAAAAATAAAATATTTTTATTTACATATGTATGTATTAAACTCCAATCTTTTAAAATTGCCCTTTTATTTTTTTATGCATATGCACATACACACATAAATACGTTATTGGTACTAAATTTGTAGGAAATGGCTTGCTTAACGAAAATAAATTGTTAAAAAATGTTATTTTAATATGTATAAATTTATGAGCAAATTCATAAAAATTGAGACGAATTTGAAATATGTCTTAAGTAAAATATTTCATACAATATTTTACTAAAATCCATTTCAAATAGGTACACATTAATTTTTTATGAATACACCTTGCAAATATATATTTTTAGGTAGATTTTGCCCAGCTGCCGCCGACAACTAAATATTCGACGAATTAAACCTCTGGTATGTATCTCTGCAAATGTGTAGCTTTGTGTTTATGTGGGCAATTATTCGACAGCTGCAGTGATGCCAAGTTAGATATCCTTTAAACGATGCCAGAATGAAGGTGCAAAAATTTTAATGCTGCCCATTCTGCCAGAAAGTTGAGAAACAATGTTTTTAGGCATAAAATTAATAATTTTGTCAAAATATTTTACTATATGAATTAGAAAATGCAACATTTCATAAAGAAAACTGAAGTACATTTTAGTTTTATAAATTGTTAGAGCTAGGTTTGATACTAACTTTTAAAGAAGAAAGCAATACTCGAATGAAAAGTCTGCAAAGGAAAAACTTTTGGTCTATTTGTATTATATATTAAATTAAAGATAAAGGGTCTATTTTGAGATATACAAGATCCGGCCCCGTAAAATTTTCGGCTTGGACCCTATACGCCTAATTGTGTTTGAGAGAGTCAAAATTTTTTCAAACATTTGTTTTTAAATGAAAAGTTTGTTAAAGCAAAAACTCTTTGGCTATTTTTCTGTATCTTTAATTAAAGGCTAAGAGGTCTTTTTAGTTAAACGAGATCCGATACCGCAAGAATTATAGGCTTGAACCCTATACGCCCATTTGTGTTGGAGTAAGTTGAAATTTTTGCCAGCATTTGTTTTTAAATAAAATTTGTTAAAGCAAAATCTTTTGGGCTATATGAGTTAAATCTTAAATTAAAGGCGAAAACGTGTACTTTTAGCTACACAAGATCCGGTTCAGTAAAAATTTTTGGTTTGGTCCCTATATGCCCATATATGTTTAAATGAGCCAAAATTTTTTAATACTGGATTTTAGAAATGCGAAGTTTCTTAAAGCAAAACGTTTGGGCTACATGAGTTACATCTTAAATTAAAGGTCCACTCTTAGCTACACAGTTCCGGTCGCGTTAGAATTTTCAGGTTGGACCCTATACGCTCATTTGTATATATGCAGGAATTCGTATGATGAAATTTTTATATATATACATATGAAGGCCTTAAATTTAAGCTAAATGAAACTATTAACAATTTATTTTCACTATTTTATTATTTAATAACCATTTTAATTTAATGAACATTTTTCCTAAAATAGTTAAAACGATTTGCTTACTCTCAAACAACTTTTTCAAAGATTTAAGAAGAAGAGTAGCTTTTTTAAGTTATTGCCATATTAATTAGGAAAAAATTAGTAAAATTGCCAGTTGATAGCTTTGAAAAATACCACTTTTCTGACTTAATACCATAGAGAATTTATTCTGCAAAGAGAAAACTCATCTCGTCTGTCTATTTCTGTTTTCGTGAAATTTGTTAATTAATTACTAAAGTACATCATTTTCTTAAAACATGTGATACTATGAGCAACTTGTAAGTAAAAGTTATTAAACTTTTGTTTATATATGTGCTGCTACAAAATAAAAGCACGTGTGTTACATATGCACAAAACAGCTGATGATATGGGATATTAGCAAACAAAAGTTGGCAAACTTTTATGTTTACATTTTGAGCTGCCACTTGGCGCTGCATTCTCTTACATATACACGAAATGTATGCATGTGTTGGTAAGTTTGCTCCTATCAAATTTTTAGTTTGATTTTTTCTCTCACACATTATACTAACTCAGAAAATGCGATAAAATTCAATTCTTAGATTTGGTACTACAACAAATTCTTGTTTTAGACAATTTTGGTAAAAGAAAACACTCACTTCTCAGGCAAACATTAATCACATTCAACACAGCAGGCTACACGAACACCGACTGCATATATAGAATACACATTCATATGGTAACAATTATTTTGACGACAGCATGACAACAAGACTTCATGAACACCATTGTAGCTGTCGTCAACTAAGATCTAATTCTATTTTTTTTTTGGTGACAATACAAATTGGTGACTTTATTTAAAATAAAAAAGTGAATAATTGATCGTTTTAAAGAAATATTTTTGTGAATAAAGCTTCAAAATAATTAATTAGCTGACTTTTGGCTACATTTGTGTTTGGTGATCGCATAGTCTGCTGTGTCGTTTTAAAGAAATATTTTGTGAATAGCAAATTTTGCGATTTTGAGAAGAAACAAATTAAAAAAGATGTTTTTGTTCATTTTGATATTGTAGTTGCCGCTTTCAAAATAATTAATTGGCTGACTTTTTGGCTACAAATGTAGCTGGCAAACTTTTCTTGTAAACAAAAGCACGCTTCTGGAGAACGTTTTAATGGGTTATTAATACCGTACAGGGAGTTGTTTAATCAACCAATAAATTGGAAAAATTAATCAATTGCTAATTTTCTGCTTTTCGAAATCACAAAGTACTTATTATTATTTTATAAAATCTAAATTTATAACAATTTTTCGAAATATACTTTATTTTTGTTTCACCATCTTTTCACCAAACATTTTTTGACGGTTTTTTGATTCAAAAAGATTGTTAGCTGAATAACTTCTATATGTTTCAGATATGACAACTGGTGCAGTTTGTTGGATTTTAAGCTACTAACGAATTCATTGTCACAATAGTGCACAATTTTGCAGCATTTTTCACCAAACATTTTTATGGTTTTGTATGAAAAAGTTTGCTAGCTGAATAGCTTCTATACTAAGAAGGTGTCTAAATATACATATGTATGTAAATGTAAGTATGTGTATATTTATATATATATATGTGTATGCATGTATCTGTATATGTGTATATAAGTTTATATATATATATATATATATATATATATATATATATATATATATATATATATATATATATGCTTATGTATATGTGTATATATTGTTGTATTGTTGTATATATATACATATTTGCTTGAGTGGAAATTATTTTATTTACTGCCGTGAATAAGCTATCGAAGGAGAGGAAATATTTCAAATAATATATTATACAAAATGGTCTAAAGCTTCATCCTTAAAACACAATTCATTTCATAAAGAACAAATTAATTTAATATATTCATAAATATTTTTAATTGTATTTTATGTATTTAAGTGCTTTTTAAGCGCTTTTATCGTAAAATTTACTTGGAGTACTTTGTTTACATGGATGATATGCTATCTTTTTAGCTAGAATATATTAGAATTTGTATATATATATATAGAATTTGTTAATGGCTTTGGTATGGAGAGTACGTGTTGACAATATTGCTTTGAAAACCCATAACATTCCAATTTTGTTTTGACGTAAATGTCTTGCTAATCAAGAGAGGGCGTAACACCGTGTCTTAACTAGCAAGTTATATGTTATGACAATGAACAAAACGTCTGCAGAACTGCTAACAAGAATTTTTAATGTCTTTAGTATGGAGAAATCGTGCTGACAATATTTCTTTGAAAAACCATAACAATTCAATTTCGTTTTGTCGTAAATGAAGTGAAACTGACATGTGGTAGACATCGTTGCTCAAACAATTGTTTAGCAACGCTGTCAAAACAATAACAAAACAGTACCAAGTGCGGTCCAGACGTGCCATATTTTTGTGCTAACAATTACTTGAGAGCTGTTATAATAAATCAAGGCAGAGCGTAAGGTCTGCATAGAATATCTATACGTGCATGCATACCACTTATAAAAGTACTCCAAAACATTTTAGTATTGCCAAATCGTTAAAGAAAAATTGAGCACAATGAAATGGTCTATACCTGCATAACTCAAAAAGTACTTTTGGATCATGATTTCAATAATTATTTGTAGCGTAATTCCCCGTACACCTTTGTACAACCATGTAAAGTAATAGGCTTCAGCTTCTAATTGTGTAGTATCGGCGGTTGAAATAAGCCGATTTTAGCTGATAGAATGGCGGCGGCTGAATAAAATAATATAAGGCCGGTGGCGGCTGCAAGCCAACTGACAGCTGAATTGAACCTCTCTTCACGGTTGCCAGATATACAGATTTTCACACTCCAAAAGACTAAATGAAGCTTTGCAGATTTTCGGCGTAAACGTGCAAATATTTCAAACTCAGTAGTATGGCAAATGTTTGCTTCTATTTTACTACCTTATTTATTTTATATGCGAACTATAACACTAAAATCTTCAACCAATGAAAAATAACATCTAGACTTGGAATTTAGAGAGTTAATATTCCCCCTTATTGCAGAAGTCGACATCATTGGCACCTGAGGTCGACACGAAACACTGATGCTCAAAACTTGGTTTTTAAAAAAACTAATAGTTTACAAAGATATGTATGTTATATTTATCGCCTAAGAAATTTATTAAGCTCTTGCAAAAGCAATGTATTGCTGTCAAAACTATTAAGAAAGTGCAATTTTTTGATGTCGAGCAGATGTTACAACAATGTCGACATACGTAATAAGAGGATTTTTAACTTTGAAATCTTTATTTAAGAAAAAAAAAAATTTAGTCTTAATACTCATTTGAAAAGAATATCTGACATTAAAAGGTAATTTTGGCTATGTTTTTCCAATGGTAACCCAATTTATTCAAAATAAAATGATCTTGTTATTTTAGTTCAAAAGACCTTTATAGCTGATTTTGCACAGTCTTTCAGCATGTCTATATGCTACCGACATTTCGCTGATGCTGCACAGCTCGTCAGTAGACTCGAAAAAACCTATTGAAAAAATGTTCAAGCATTTACTTCATATTTTATTATTTCTATTGAAATAATGAGAATTTGAAAAACATTTAAACATATTTTCAAAGACAATAACAACTTTTCTGTATTGCTACATATGTATCAAAAAGTAAACATTTTTCAATATCCAGTAATTCAAAAATAATTGATAACGAATAAATCTATTTTGAATTATTAAAATGATTTAGCCAAATTCGTCAGCAAATATCGAAAAACTTTTCAGTTACATGATCTTGAATAGATAAAAAGTTCGGAATCCTTCACTGTATTACTTTGCAAAAATTATGTAGCATTTGCGTCTACAAATTTACTGAATCTAATGCCATCATATATTTATAAAGGAAATTTAATGGTTTTGTAATGTGAATATTTTTATAAATGTAGAAATTGGGTTAAATAATTATTATTATGTTTTCTGATCATAAATAATTGTTTACTATCCGCTACTCTTCTTGAGGAGTCTTTTACTATCCACTTTTCTTAACAGCTTCTACTTCTTTATGACTCATATGTTATAATAATTTTCTAAACTTTTTCAAGTATTCTTCAATCGTATTTAAAAATTATACTTTATATTTTATACTGCTTTAAAAAGTTCTCAAGCTGTTAGATAATTTATTTTGTTTTTTTTTTTTTTTTTGGTAAAAATATGTGTGATGTGCACTAAGGTATGTAAATTTTTGTTAATTTTCTTAAAAAAAGTAAAGTAATAGGATGAAGAATTTGTTATCAGATTTTTGCAGATTTTTAAAAATCAAAATAAGTGCTCATTTTGCAGATTTTGTCACTAGAAGTTCTGGCAACACTGCCTCTGTTCTTAAACTAAAAAATGAATTGGCTGAATTATATTATTGCTATAGTTATTTCGATTGCATTTTGTGAATTTTACTGGATTATATTACACTTTCTAGATGCCAGTGGCCATATTTTAGCGTAAATTTAAAATGAAAACAATATTAAAGTGCTACATGTAATGGTGATTGCCGACACACATTTGTTGGGCCCCTTCAAAGGTCATTGGCTTGACAAATTTTATCGAGAATGGCATATGGAACATGCCTTTCAAACCGCCATACATTTACATGAACCTAATGTAGTTTTGTTCAAGGCGACTTATTTGATGAAGGTGATATGGTAAATCATTATGATTTCAAAGAATTTGTTAGAAGATATCATGTTCTATTTCGGGTCCCTCCTTCTATTCCAATCATAAGTGTGGTGGGTAATCATGACATTGGTTTCCATTACAAGTATGTTGAAACTTGTATTATAAAAATATTAATACATCATTAAAATTTGTTGTTTAAGAATGGATCGCAACTTTGTGGGTCGGTTTAAACATCATTTTAATAATACTGGTGTTGAAATGTACAGTATGAACGGGAATCACTTCTGTGTTAATAAATTCCATGGCAATGGAAAACGATAGCTGTGAGTTTTGTGAAATAGCAACCAGTGAGCTACAAAATGTGGCTGGTAAGCATTAATTTGGTAAATAAAAAACATCGGAACTTATTCTGATGATCATGAAATATTTTTTATTTTAATTAATATTAATTTAGTGCCAGAGTTAAAGCGAAAGTGGCCGAAAACGGCCCAAGCCATACATTTACAGCGCGATATAACGATAGATAGATTTTAGGGCCATTATATATATATAGCAAATTTTTATACAGTAGAAAAAAAACTTGTACAATTACCAACTTAGAATAAAAGCAACAAGGTGATAATATGGCACGAAAATAGGATTTATTAAACACAAATTAAAGTTTGAGATATATAATTTTGATTCTATTTTCTCGAACTTTCTTGCATAAATGTTTGCTTCCTTTTTTAATTTTGAGCTTTAGAGCCCATTTTTTAATTATTAATAGTTATTTTATTTAATTTTTATTCAAGATTTCGTTTCCCTTTGGAAAACTCTTCAGGAATGCAAATTTAATTATATTTGAAAAATTCGAAAAAAATTTATGACAAAAAATTGAAAAATTTTTTTATAACAGGCATGTATGTATAAATAATCATATTTAACTTATTTAAATTCAATAACTTATTACTTTGGGTCAAAAGACCCTTTAGTTGTTTTTGCCTTAGTCTTTCAGCATGTCTATATGCCGCCGACAATTCGCTGATGCTCTCAGCTCGTCAGTAGACTCGAAAACTTGTTGAAAATAATGTTCAAACATTTACCATATTCTATTATTTTAATGGAAATAATGAGAATTAAAAACATTTAAACACATTTTCAAAGACAAAAACAACTTTTTCTGTATTGCTACTGTATTTACTTTTCTTAGCAACTTTCATACAACATTAAAAACTTTATTTTACCTTTTTGTTTTGCCTGATTTATAATCCATTCTTAAATAAAAGCCTGACCAAATTTATAAAGCGATCTATATATTTCGAACCTTGCGGTTCATCTTCAGGATCTGATATGTTCGTATGTATAAGTACATATACACACATACATTTGTTGGGCCCCTTCAAAGGTCATTGGCTTGACAAATTTTATCGAGAATGGCATATGGAGCATGTATGTATATGTACCCTATACATACGAACATATCAGATCCTGAAGATGAACCGCGAGGTTCGAATATATAGATCGCTTTATAAATTTATCAGGCTAATTTAAGAATGGATTATAATGAGGCAAAACAAAAAGGTAAAGTAAAGATAATTAATCCAGAAAAAACTAATAGTAATCAATATTAAAAACTTTCTTAACAGACAAACGTGTAGATAAAAAAATATTTAACATAAAAATGTGTTCAATTGTTTATATTTTTACACATATTTAATTCCTATAACTATGTATATATATGCTAAAATTGTATATCCTTCCTGAAATGATTGTTTTTTTTTATTAGTAAATCTTTTTTCTATTTGCAGTAATTACATTTCTATAACTTTGGGCTAATCTTCAGTATCTCTTCTAAAAATGAATTCTCCTATTTACTGGTACACCAATTATCTGTAACATTTCTAGTATATAGCGTTTTTTTTTTAACTATTTTCTGTATCTAGTATTGAAAAATTTTCAGAATCTGAATGATGATATTTATATTTCTATTCTTTTGGTCAGTCTTATGACCTGCTAGTAGTCCGTTTCCTACTATTATTAAATTTGATTAAAGGAAACAAAAAAAAAAAACAAAAAACCTGAAAAGTGATATTGAAAATTGCTCTTTATGAGCTCTTCAAACACAACAAACTGTGAAGTGAGTGTAAATGGCAGAAATACTTATCTTACAGTGAGTGCAGAGGCTCTCAATGCCAAAAATACAAATAAAAAGCTATTGATGGTAACTACCTTACGGCCAAATCAATTTCTCGTGCACGCTCAGTTTCTCTTACTCAGTCAACTGGTGACTTATTGAGAATACCGTTACTTCAAAAATTTAATTACGTCGGCAGCATCATCTGCCTCAGGTTCATATAGTTCGCTCAACCAAGTTGAGACTATTATTAACAACGTTCAGAAACCCAGGGTACAAGTCGGAATGGACAGATACATTACAGTAGTAAAGCGAGGACAGAGCCCTAAATCGTCAAAAATATCATCGGTGCCAAAAATTTCTAGAGATAAATAGGCCATTTCTATAAACTCCCACAACCGTTTTTCATTATTGAAAGACAAAATCGATGAAGTCACTGTTCCGACTAAGTCCTCGAAACCACCTCAAATTTATCTCAGAGAAAAAAGTTCTAATGCCCTTGTTAAAAAATTAATTTCGGCAATTGGTGAAGACTCCTTTTATGTAATACCCATAAATTAATACTGAAACAGACTATAGGAAGATGACTGCACAGCTTCATAAGGATAAAAAGGATTATTATATTATATTATTATATATTATTGAAAAGTGCCAACGGTATGCAAATCGTTTTGAAAGGCATAGACCATGTGGATCTTTAGAGGAGGAAGCTTTGCTTCCAAAGTTAAAAATGTTATTAATTTCAAAATCGTGAAAATTCCCCAACCAATGTTCCGTGGAATGGAACCAAACGATACTAAATTAAAAAAAATGAGATTCATCATATTTATAATGTCAAATACCTGTTACACTGAAATTACTGTGGAGGGGCCCCCTTGCCACAACTGTCAGTAATATGGGCACACAAAACGTATTGCAAGTTGCCAACAGTTTGCGTTATGTGGCGAACTACATGGTACGGCGAATTGTAACAAGCCGAAAATAATCAAACACTATTTTTGATAATATTAGTGAAAGTATCTTCAGGCAACGAAAATTTGCATAGAAAATTGTGGTCAAGATATAGTTATATCATCAGTTTATTCGCCTTAGATTCACAATCTCTGCGGATTAATATGAGGAATTTTACAAATCTCTTGGCTGGCAGCTGGCGACTACAATGCAAAACACACATACTGGGGTTCCTGTCTGATTACTTCCAGGAGTCGAACATTGTTCAACCTAATTGCAAAATGGGCTTAGACGTCATCTCAAGTAGAGACCCTACATGGCCGTCCGACCGACAAGAAATTCCAGATGTTATAGATTTTGATGTCACAAAGAAAATCTCTAGAGATTTAGTGGATATTGAGGCTTCGCTAGATTTGTCTTCGACCATTCTCCTACTATTGTATCCATTCGCATTCCACAAAGATACGAGTTACCTTTCACACATATGAATAAGCATCCAACTAAGAATACCTGGTGATGTAGAACTTCACCAAAATGATGAACCAGGCTGTTGAGCATGCCAGTACCACCTATCAGCAGCCCGGTTTTAATCGTATTTTTTCTGCAAATATTTAACGTCTTGTAAGTGAAAAAAGAAGAGCAAGAAGGGAGTGGCAGCAACACAGATCTCCCCAGCATAAAGCCAGACTTAGAGAATGTAGAATACGATTAAGAAACTTGCTAGCATCTGAAAAACTGCATCGTTTCAAAATATCTGGAAAATCTTAATGTAAGGCCAGAAACCACCATTCTTTATGGCGCGGCTAGAAATCTAAAAGGCCGGTTGAATTCAAGTCACCTCTACACAATTCAAGTGGAGATTGGGCACGTAGCGATTTTGAAAAGGTAACTTGTTTGCTACCCATTTAAAAGCTGTTTTCACTCCAAACGTATGTACAGACATTGTCGATTTGCCTAGTATTGTTTCTTTACCTCCTATTCCAATGGCTTTTGTGTTTCGTGACGTACAAAATGTAATTATAGATCTTAACCCTAAGAAGGATCCGGGTATTGATGGGATCACTAACTGATGCTGATCGAGTTGCCCCGAGTAGCAGTAAGAATTTTGCTCTTCATTTTCAATGCTATGCTGAGGTTGGTATGATGGTTGGTTGCAGTGGTCAAGATGATACCAAAGCCGGGTAAAGATTTTGACTAAGGCTGAGTCATATAGGCCTATAAGCTTATTACCAACAATTTCAAAGCTCTTCGGGAAGCTACTTGTAGCCAAATTGTCTCCAATACTAGCGGAACGTAATTGTATCCCAGACCATCAATTTGGGTTTAGACGATTACATAGTACTATTGAACAAACGCATAGATTGGTTCAACTCATAAGAGCGCTTCGAGCAAAAGGTTCAGCACTATTGATATACATATCACAGGCTTTTGACAAAGTGTGGCACGAAGGCCTGATTCTAAAGTTAAAGGTATATTTGCCTACATAGTAAAGCTTTTAGAAGTTTATATCAGCTCCCAAAGTTTGTAGTGAAAAGGATGGGGTTTTAAATTTACCTGAATATATTGCTTCCTGGTGTGCCACAGGTAGCATATTGATGCCACTTTGTATTTAATATACACGTCTGATATGCCAGTTGGTAGCAATATTCACACATCTACATTTGCCGATGATACAGCTTGCCTAAGTACACACAAAATGCCTCAAGAAGCGTCCCGACATCTCCAGGAATATATTGTTCAGTTTGAGCAGTGGTTAAAGCTCTGAGAATAAAAGTAAACGAACAGAAATGTGTTTACGTGATATTTCCACTACACTTACGCGTAAAACAATCTGGTATTCACCTGATCAACGGCTTATTGGAAGTTCCACATTGAAGCAAAACTATACAAATGAAACTTAAATTGACTCAGCTCCATTGGTTAATAGGAAGAAACTCCACGATCAGCTTAGAATGTAAACTTTTAATATATAAATCGCTTATGAAGCCAATATGGTTTTACAGTGCGCAACTATGGGTTCAGCTTCAGCCTCTCTTGTAGAGAAACTCCAAAGATGGCAGAACAAAAGTTTACGTTTAATTACTTCGGATCCATGGTATGTCAGAAACTTTAACATTAATCGTGACTTGAATATGGATGGCACTTGTAACTACAGAAATCACCAAGGTCGCAGGAAAATATTTAATTAAACTTGAGTCACATCCCAACCCTTGCACGCACTATTTTGAACTATCGTGGCCATATTAGAATGAAAAAGGGATACTGCAGCTCTTATAAACAATTTCACAAATAATATTCCGTAGAAAGAGATAATGAAAATATTTCATTTAATATAGATTACCATTAATAAATTACAAACAAATACTTAACCCTAGCGTTAAGTCTGACACTGGTCGGGCTTAATTAATTATGTGTGTAGATTTAAGATTTGTAAACTTATTGTTAGTTCAATTATAAAGATTCAATAAATAATTAAATTATTAAAAAATCTACAACTAACACTAGAATAATAATTTTTATCTACGTTTATAATACGGACCTCAAGCTTTCATTAGTGCTTAATAAATAATTTTCTTTCTATATTTTATTTGGTAAGTGTACAAATTTTTAATTTTTGTTGACTCTGTCATTTAAGCCAGTTTCTTTGATTTTTAATATAACTAGAAGCCCGGTACGTGCTTCGTTGCGTATAAAGTGAAACATTATAAAAATTCAATCGGAACATTAAGTTCATTAATTCAAACAAAAAATATTTTATTATTTGAAGCTATTTTCAAACTTTATCCAAAACATTTGAATAAACAATATTTTATGGTTTTCCATTTTGAGTATGAATAACGACTGGAACCCACTTAGGAACAGGTAACATTAATTTGGCCATGTGAAAACATCATTCCTCTGAATTCGTACCACAAACGTGAAGTGCTTACTCTTGGGTTTTGTTAATTTATATTGTAACCATTTGAACCCAAATGTCATAACACTTGGAATGATAGGGATACGTGGTACCAAACAAACTTAGCCACAGTTTTGGTGGATTAATATTTCGCATTAGTATAATCAAAGAACCAAATTTCAGATTAAACCAACGCAGTGTGATGCCAGCCGATTCCAGCGAATGTAAAAATTCAATTGGATAATTCATTGCCTCATCTTGGTTCACAATACTATCAATTGTTTTATATGACTGTCTTTAACTGGCAGTATCGCTTGAATTTAAAACTAATGCTAATGATTTAAATGTTTTCGATGCTAAAATGGCGAGTTCTATCAACAAATTATGTCTATAATTCTGAAGAATACTCAAAAAACACATTCACTGAATGCATCTATCGATTGCGCTGACTTTTGTGATTTATATAGTGGAAGAATTCAATAACTGTTCGTTTTATCTCCCTGAAATACCAAATTTCAAAAAAGTATCCTACAAATATCCATCCTTATTCGTTAGACTTCTAGAAGCTTTTTGAATATTTGTGCTACATGCATTAAGTCCGAAGATACTGAAATACCAATTTTCTTAGTTTTGGACGTTTTCTTTATTGAAAATTATAGTTTCAAAAAGTAACAGATACCTGTCAAATCATCTTTAAGAGGCTTTTTGGAACTGTTTGAATTTTATTTGATATCTTTATTAAGTTCAAAGATACTGAGTTGCAGATTTTGCCCTTTTATCCACTTTTACCCTTTACACCGCTCAAAACACAAAAATAAAGAAAAGTAAATTTTTTGAGAACTTTTAGGGAAGAAAAATGAAAAATATTTTTATTCCGCTCATCCTTTTTATAGATAACTGAAATTGAAAATAAGTACTAAATTACTTTTTTTTTACCTGTTTTATCACTTTGGGGCATCGAATTTGAAAAAAATGCCATACACGTGCCCACTTGCTCATTAGCCTTCTCTACAATCTTTTGAATTTTTTGTTGCACTCAGGTTCAAAGGTTACAAAATTTGTGATTTTACCCATTTTTACTCCTTTTCACCCCATTTTTTTTTAAAGAATAAAACTACATGTATATCATACCTTTTTATTAATTTATTAGTCAGGTTCGAGTTCATTTCTAAATTATTGCTTGTGATTAATACCTGTTAAAGAAGACAAGAAAAGTAAAATTTTTGACCTTAGCTGGGGAACAGCCAGCCGTTTCATATTCGCCACAATAATCATCAGCACCCTTTAGGTCACGAACTCAGGATTGTGCCAATTATGCACTCCTTGTAGTGGCGCTTAAACCACACAGCCACGAGCTCAATTAATACTTTCTGTCTATATTTACATTTTATTAAACACCAGCAATTATTTTTAGATTTTTGTTTCGTTGTTACTTTGGAATAAATCTTATCCCTAAAGTTATGCCAGTTAATTTTTAACTATTTGTTTGTTTAATTAATTAATTGCAAGTTTCTATACCTGCATGATTTTATAATTTTTAAACATACCACTGTACCCTGTGATTGTTAATATTAAATGTTTTCAATTATTTGAACTTTTATGTATATCATACCTTTTATTAATTTATTAGTCAGGTTCGAGTTCATTTCTAAATTATTGCTTGTGTGGTTTAAGCGCCACTACAAGGAGTGCATAATTGGCACAATCCTGAGTTCGTGACCTAAAGGGTGCTGATGATTATTGTGGCGAATATGAAACGGCTGGCTGTTCCCCAGCTAAGGTAAAAAATTTTACTTTTCTTGTCTTCTTTAACAGGTATTAATCACATTTATATTTTTATTAACAATATAAGATTAAAAAGGGCTTTATCCGTACATTTAACGAATTTACAATAACCTAGCTGATAGTACTTACTGGTGTATGGATGCAGTTAGTTAATTCGGAAATATATTTGCAAATAGATACAAAGTGAGCTTTATTTAATGATCTTTATCCTTAATTGGACAGACTTTTAATTTAAAAGTTTTTATTATTTGCAAATATATTTCAGGATATATAAAAGTATACATTTGCCATTAAGCAACTGGTAAATATGTACTCATAATGACTACACACTACACTTACATATGTATGTACATATATACATATGCACATCCCTCAACCAGATATTTTATGTCGTTTTGTATTTAATTCAATTGCTGAAGACATCTTATTTTAAGGCTTTAATCCTAATTAATGCAAAATTGTTATATCTACTCTTTTATGTACATTTAATGCACCTAAAATCTAAAATTTCAAAATTAAAATTTACATATTTTAATTATTTTTAAACTTGTTTTGTGGCTTATAAACAAAACAGATGTTTGAAAATTTATTAACAATTGAGATTTACTAGTAACAATTTTTTCAACATCTCATTTTTTACGCTCTTTTGGTGCTTTCTAGTTACCAATTGTTACCAATTTTTGGGTTAATGAAAACTTTCCAACAACAATTGTTACTAATGGCTTTTGAGTAAATGAACACAACTATTTAAAATACATATCTAAAATTATTTTATAACCTACCTGTGTAACGTCAAAGAATTAATATTATTGTATACCACTTTTACGCCAAAATACTGCATGCGGTATGTCTGCACAATCACTTAAATAACTTTTAAATTTATGGATATTGCATTTTAATACTTTGTATATGATAATGTGAGCATTAAACCAATAAAGATTTAAAAACAAAACGATAAAGTGGGATTAAACTTCATGGTCACTTCGGTTTTGCACTGTGACAAACAGTTACAGTTTTTCTTTAGGGTTTAAATTGATATGCGCTCCAATTTAAAGCTTTGTGATATTATAAGTAGCCTCTACTGATTTTCAAGTAAAACACAAATAAAATAAGAACGATTGGGACTAAATAAGAAAAAATCATATGCAAAATTTCCATTTAAAATTTGTAATTTCCGGTTGTTAAAGTTTTTTTAATATTATAATTATTTATTGAATCTTTGAATTTGAACTAACAATAAGCTTGCAAATCTTAAGCCTACATATATAATTAATTAAGCCCGATTAGTGTCAGAACTTAACGCTAAGGTTTAATATTTGTTTATAATTTAATAATGGTAATATGAAATAATAATTTTTCATTATCTATTTCTACGGAATATTACTTGTGGAATTGCTGGTTAGAGCTGCAGTATCCCTCTTTTTAATCTAATGTGCCGATGGTTCAAAATACTGCGTCAAGGGGTATGTGACTCAAGTTTAATTAAATATTTTCTGTGACCTTGGCGATTTCTGTAGTTACAAATTGCATATTCAAGTCACGATGAATATTTAAGTTTCTGACATACCATGGAGCATAAATTTTTGTTCTGCCATCTTTGGATTTTCTCTACAAGAGAGGCTGAGGCTGTGTCCCGTAATTGCGCACCGTAGAACCATATTATTATGTCTTCATAGGCGATTTATATATTAATAGTTTGCAGTCTAGGCGTGGAGCTTCTTTTTATCAACTAATAGATCTGTGCCAGTTTTGCTTCATTGTGGAACCAGTAAGCCGTTGATCTAGGTGAATACCAAGATATTATATTTGAGTTGTTGAGGAACAACTTGATTATTTATACGAATTGGCGGCCATGTTTCCTTTCGTGGAGTAAATGCCACGTGAACACATTTCTGTTCATTTGCATTTATTGTACAGAGCTTTGAGTACTCT
The DNA here is from genome assembly GCA_005406025.1 of Eumeta japonica. Taxonomy (NCBI): domain Eukaryota; kingdom Metazoa; phylum Arthropoda; class Insecta; order Lepidoptera; family Psychidae; genus Eumeta; species Eumeta japonica. Next base: position 25,411 of record BGZK01002801.1, read on the forward strand.
TCAAACTGAAGAAAATATTTCTGGAGATGTCATAACGCGAATATATTCTGGAGATGTGACGGGTGATGTAAACTTTTAAGAGCTCTACTTTGTTCGTAGGCACATGTACGTTTAACTTTAGAATCAGGCCTTCGTGCCACAATTTGTCAAAAGCTTGAGATACATCAATAAATAGTGCTGAACAATAACTTTTTTTTGAAAGCGCTTCTTATGACTTGACCAATCTATACGTTTGTTCAGTAGTACTATGTTGCCGCCTAAACAAATTGATGATCCGGGATACATTTACGGTCCGCTAGTACTGGAGACAGTTTAGATACCAGTAGATTTTTGAAGAGTTTTCACATTGTTGGTAATAAGCTTATGGGCATATATGACTTAGCTTTAGTAAAATCTTTACCCGGCTTTGGTATCATCTTGACCACTGCAACCTTCCATTTATGGGAAATATTCCAACTCAACATAGCATTGAAATGACGAGCAAAATTCTTACTGCTACTCGGAACCTCGATCAACATCTTGTTACTGATCCCATCAATACCAGAAGCCTTTCTAGGGTTAAGATCTGTAATTAGATTTTGCCTCTGAAACTCAAACTATTGGTTGGAGGTAGGAAAAACACTAGGCAAATCGACAATATCTGTACATGCGTTTGATGTGAAAACAGCTTTTAAATTAGTAGAAAAACAGGTTATCTTTTCACAATCATTTCGTGCCCAACTTATACTTGAATTGCAAAGAGGTGACTTGAATTTAACCGACCGGGTTTCTAGCCGCTCGCCGTAAAGAATAGTTGGTTTCCGGCATTTGCATCGAGATTTTCCAGACATTCTTTAAACGATGCAGTTTTTCCAGATGCTAGCAATTTTCTTAATCGTGATGTACATTCTCCAAGTCTGGCTTTATGCTACGGAGATCTGTGCTGCTGCCACTCCCTTCTTGCTCCTCTCTTTTTAATTACAAGGTGCTGAATATCTGCAGAGAAAATACGATTAAAACTAGGCTACTGATAGGTAGAACTTGCTTGCTCAACAGCTTGGCTCATCATTTTGCTGAAGTTTTCAATGCTCAGTTCAACGTCACCAGGCGTGCTTAGTTTGATGTTTTCCGAGCAATGGCTGTTGAGGTACTTTTTAAATCTCAGCCAATTAGTACGGCTTATTACAGTCATATGGGTAAAAGTAGCTCGCATCTTTGTGGTATTCGAATGGAGACAATAGTAGGAGGGTGATTGAAGGACCTGAATCTAGAGAGGCTACATCCAGATATTCTTTGTGACACCAAAATCTGTAACATCTAGAATTTTTTGTCTGTCGGACGGCCAATGTAAGGAACCCAGTATGTGTGTGTATGTAAGAACGAGTTCCAAGAGATTTACAAATTCCGCAGATATTGATCCGCAGATATTGTGAATCTAGGAGGTGAAGAAACTGATTCTATAACTATATTTTGACAATTTTCTAAGTGTATTTTCATTGCGTGAAGATACTCTTCGTTAATATTATCTACGAGATAGTGTTTTGAGTCTTGACTTTATTAAAACTGGCTGTGGCACCACATGCCCTACCCTCGGATCCTTTAAAACGTATAGTATCTAGCCACTTATTTTAGAAATATTTCTCGTAGTCAAATGAGTCGCGAATATCAGCGTACATCAATACGCATAGATTGGTTCTAAGTCATAAGAAGCGCCTTCGAGCAAAAGTTATTGTTTATTATTGATGTATCTGTGGAACGAAGGCCTGATTCTGAAATTAAAATTACGTGCCTAAGCACATAAAAAGCTTTTGAGGATTATATCACCTCACGAACGTTTGTTGTAAGGATGATGGGTTTGTTGGTTTACCGGAATATATTTGCTTTCGGTGTGCCACAGGGTAGCATATTGGGACCACTTTTGTAAATAATATAAACGTCTGATATGCTAGTTGGAAGTAACATTCACACATCTACATTTGTCGATGATATAGCTTACCTGAATACACATAGAATACCTCAGAAAGCTTCCCGACATCTCTAGGAATATATAATTCAGCTTGAACAACGGTTAAAGCTCTGGAGAACAAAATTAAATGAACAGAAATGTGTTCACGTGACATTTACACTACGAAGGGAGACATGCCCGCGAAATCGTATAAATAATCAAATTGTCTCTCAACACTCACGCGTAAAGTATCTTGGTAGTAACCTAGATCAACAGCTTACTTGAAGTTCCGTATTGAACCAAATTAACATAAACGAAGCCTAAACCAGCACAGCTCCATTGGTTGATAGGAAGAAACTCCACTCTCAGCCTAGACTGTAAACTTTAATATATAAATCGCTTATGAAGCCAATATGGCATTACGGTGCGCAACTGTGGGGGCTGCAGCTCTCTTGGAGAAAATTCAAAGATGGCAGAACAAAATTTTACGTTTAATTACTTCAGCTTCATGGTATGTCAAAACTTAAATATTCATCGAGACTTGAATATGCCACTTGTAACAGAAATCGCCAAGGTCGCAGGAAAATATTAATTAATCTTAAGTCACATCAAATCCCTTGCACGCAGCATTTTGAATCATCGTGGCCATTAGATTAAACAATTAAGAAGCTATATTCAGCTGGGCCGAATTTTAAATACCCTTCACAAACCTAAAATCAACAGCATCAATACACTTAGTAAAAGTAAATAATATGTTTGGCACCAAAATAGTTTTAATTCGCTTACGTGTCTAAATACTTGAAAATCGTTTTCAATCCGCATTTTGCACTTTCCGCAATAATTGTTTTGTTTGCGTACAGGCTCAATTCCTCAAAATACAGGAAATCTGTTTTGGTAAATCTCGGCTCTATATCGACCGATGTCCAAACAAAATTCTTTTTGCTTGCGTACATCTATATTTGTATATAACAGGTTCACATCGGTTCTACAAACAGTTCAAGTTTACCAAAAATATATGGACCGATGCCCAAAACAAATTTTTTTGCTTGAAAGATCTATGTTTTTTTACCGTAGTCCCATTTCGGCATCAATGAGTTCAATTTCTTGAGAAATTGGTATTTGCTATATAAGCTATATGGACTGAAGTCCAAAATAATTTTTCTTTGTTTTCAGACAACTATATTTGTTTTTACAGTTCTATTTCGGTACCGAAAAGTGTTCAGATTTACCAAAAAGTCCAATTTCTTGAGAAACTGGATTTTGCTGTATCTTGGCTATATATCACCGACGTTAAATTTTTGTTTTCATTTTACTACCGTACACCCATTTCTGAACCAAAAAGTTCAATTTCTTGAGAAATCGGTTTTAGCCATATCCCGGCTATATATGGACCTATATCCCAAAAAAAAAATTTTTTTTTGCTTTAAGATATCTATTTTTTACGACTTCATCCTCATGTGGGTGTTAGAACGTGTTCCAGTTCACCTAAAAGTTTAATTTCTTGAGATATCAGTTTTCTCTATATCTCGTCTATCTATGGACCGATGTCCAAAAAAATTTTTTGTTTACTTCTAAATAGCCGTAGCTTATTATCATAGTTTTGGCTTATTAAACCGCCCGACTTCTTGAAATCGGTTTTAAAAAAAATTTTTTACAAAATCTATTTTTTACGACTACGCGCCCATTTTTTTTGTAAGAAAGTGTTCAGGCTTACAAAAGTTCAATTTCGTTAAATATCGGTTTCGCTATATCACTTTAGACCGCCAGTAGTTTACTACCGTATGTGTTTCGAAAAATTTTTTCGTCACTAATGACTGTCAAATCAAATATTTACTTTAAATAAAAAAAAAAATATTTTTATTTTCAAAATTTCCATACAAAATGCAAATTTTCTCAATACACGAATAAAAATTCCGTAGAAAATATATAACTAAAATTATTATTTCACTTAAGAATACATTTCCATTAATAAAGTATAGGCAAATACTAAACCTTAGGGTTAAGTTTAACACTGGCCGGGCTTAATTAATTATGTATGTAGATTTCAGATTTGCAAACTTGCTGTTAGTTAAATTATGAAGATTCAATAAATAATTAAATTATTATGAACGAAAAAACATGTTACTCATTGTTGTTGTGAAATTATTTATTGTTTACACGAGATTTTCTACAGAGGCTTCAAGGCGACTATAACTGTAGCCTAAATCCATGTTTGGTAAGATATTTGTTAATGGCACCTATTGCTTTGCTTCAGAATTATTTTAACAGCATCAGTATACGACACCTGGTTTGTGGTTGATTTGGACATTAGTGGATAAGCGACAGGGGAAGGAAATACGTTTCGTGTGTGATCTTACATGGGGTATGGCTTCGGTGCCATGGACTGTTTGACAACAAAATATACTGGGCAACCCCACCGCAATTACTACATTTTTGTAGTTTTGATTAGTTTTCGGCATGTTACAATTACTATGTACTTCCCCATACACAACGTAAACTATTGTAACTTGCAATACGTTTTGTTGTGCCCATAGTCCTGACAGTTGTGGCACTGAACTGGCCCTGATCGTTTGTGGGACACATCCACAGTAATTTACAATACAACAGGTATTTGAGATCATAAATGGGATGAATCTCAATTTTTTAATATAGTGTCATTTTATTCTAATTTCACACGAAACATTGGTTAAGGAATTTTTCAAGATTTTTAAAGTAATAACATTTTTACTTTACAACCTAGTATTTGTTGTTGTTGCATTAAGGTAAAACAACATTTTGTGCAAATTTTAGCTCTTATGGTTTTAAAGTCCAGCTAATTTTTTTTAATGGTTCACCTATTGTATGGAAGCCCTGTAATTTTTATGTTGTTGTTTTCAGTACAACAATATTCTGTGAAACTTTTACCGTTTCGGAGGATGGAGCTTGAGAGGGACGGAAGGTGTAGTCTCAACAATAGGGTTCAGTACGGAACCCTTAAAAACAACATTGCAAAAGAATAATATTTAAAATTGATATTGCTAAGATTTTTGTTTTAAAAGATAGTCTTTTCAAATTTTGCCTAGATAGACGATTTCTCCAATTCGTTTGAAGCAGACATGCAGTGGAAAATAATCTCTTAGATGCGACAGCACTCAGTTGTGCAAAGCAAAATAGAAGAAACTATTTCATTACGTATTCCGTTTAGATTTTATTATGCTATTAGTGTTATTTCTCGTAGTTGTCGTGCAAAAAAAAAAACAAGTAAGAAAGCTATATTCAGCTGGGCAACACTTATGTAGATATTTAGTAGAAGCAAATAATTTTTTTGCCACTAGAAATGGTTTGAATTCGCTTACGTGTCTAACATCGTTTTCAGTTCGTATTTGCACTTTCCACCAATAATTGTTTTTGTTTGCGTACAGGCCCAAATCCTCAAAATATAGGCTTTCGCTATATCTCGGCTATATGAACCGGTGTATGCAGATATCCATATTTTACCGCCACAGGTTGAATTCGATATCAACAAATGTTCTGGTTTACCAAAAAGTCCAATTTCTGCAAAAATCGAATTTCACTATATCTTGGCTATATATAGACCGATGTCAAACAATTTGTTGTTTTGCTTTCAAATATCAGTATTTCGTTACCGGAGAACCTTGTTTCAAAAAAAGTTTAATTTCTTGTGTAATCGGTTTCCACCACTTTTCGGCTGCAAATGTACATATGGGTCGATATACAAAAATTAGTTTTTTTTTGCTTATTATCAGATTTCTAAGCTACGTGGGTCTGTCTTGGTACAAAAAGGTGGTCTTGTTCTCCCAAAAGTCTAATTTCTTGGAAAATCGGTTTTAGATATATCTCGGCTATATATGGATCGATGTCCAAAACAATTTTTTTTGTTTAAAAAAATCTATATTTTACTGCCGAAGACTCGTTTTGGAAACAATAAGTTTCATTTCTTGTGAAATCTGTTTTTGCTATATATCTTCTATATCTGGACCTATATCAAAAAGAATTTTTCTTTGCTTTTAGACGTCTATAAAACCAAAACTGTTATATTTACAAAATTTTTATTTCATAAAATCGAAAAACTTTTGTTATCACAGGTCTATTTCGGTACCGAAAAGTGTTTAGGTTTACCAAAAAGTTCAATTTATTGAGATAACGGTTTTTCATATATCTCGGCTATATATGTTCTATTTCAAAAAATTTTTTATCTTTAAAATAGCTTTATTTGGCTATTAAAGGTTATTTCTGGTTCCGAAAGTGTTCAGGTTTACAAAAGTCCAATTTCTTGAGAAACCGGCTATATTTGGACCGATGTTAAATTTTTACTAACGTAGGCTCAATTGTGAATCAAAAGTTCAATTTGTTGAGAAATCGGTTTTTGCTATATATCGGCTGTATATGTTTCTATGTTCAAAAAATATTTTTGGTACCGAAAAGTGTTCAGTGTTACCAAAAAGTCCAATATCTTGAAAAATCGGTTTTAGCTAAATCCCGGCTATATATGGACCGATGCCCAAAAAAAAATTTTTTTTTACTTAAGAAATATATATTTTACTATTTCAGAATCAAAAGTTCAATTTTGCGAAATCGGTGTTCGCTATGTCCCAGCTATAAATGGACCGAAGTCCAAAAATCTTTTGCTTCTAAACAGCCGTAGCTCACTATCATATATCTTTTCTTGTACAGAAAAGCATTTTAGTTTACTAAACCGCCCGACTTCTTGAGAAATCGGTTTTAGCTATATCTCGGCTATATATGGACCGATGTCAAAAACATTTTCTTTTACTTCTAAATAGCCGTAGCTCACTATCATATGTGTTTTTCAGCACAAAGAAGCGTTTTAGCTTACTAAACTGCCCAACTTCGTAGAGAAATCGGTTTTAGCTATATCCCGATTGTATATGGACCGATGTCCGAAGAAAAATATTTTACATGCTGATTTGGGTGTTAGAACGTGTTTCCTACCGTATGTATTTCTTAGCTCAAAAGGCGTTTAGTTCATAAAACCCCATTTCTTCAGCAATCAGGTTTTCGCTATGTCTCGGCTATATCTGGACCGATGTCAAAAGAAATTGTTTTTCGTCACAAATGTCTAAGTCAGATCCAAATATTTACTTTAAATCAAAAAAAAAAAATTTAAAATTTTCCATACAAAATGAAAATTTTTTCCGAGGTACCTCCGGTTTTCGATATATCTCAGCTATTCGTGAACCGATTTTGCTGAATTTCAATAGTAACCTGTCCGCACGGTGATCTGAGAGATTGGCGTTTAAATTAACTTTCTAACTTTTATGGTTTTCTCACAAACGGCATTTTAACTTACTACAGACGGACAGGTGGACATCGGTCAAATAACTTTTCTATTGATGCTGATCATAAATATATATACTTTATGGGGTCGGAAATGAATATTGAAAAAAACGGAATCATAAACTTATATACCCTTACACAGTATGCGAAGGGTATAAAATCGGCAACCTAACTTGTGGAATAGGCATCACACCAAAAATGTTTTGCACAAGTCGTAAAAATCGATATCTGAAAGCAAAAATAGTTTTTTTGGATATCGGCCCATATAGTCGGATATAGTTAAAACCGATTTCTCAAGGAATTAAACTTTTAATTCAGAAATGGGTCTACGGTAGTAAAATATAGATCTTTTAACAAGAAAAATTTTTTTGGGCATCGGCCCATATACAGCCGAGATATAGGGAAACCGATATCTCACGATATTGAACTTTATGTGAACTGGAACACGTTCTATTTCAAATGATAGAGCCGTAAAATTCGATATCTGAAAGCAAAAATAATTTTTTTGTATATCGGTTCATATAAGAAATGAAATATTTGATTCACATATAGGCCTACACTAGTAAAATATAGATTTTTAATAATTCAAAAATGATTTATTCGCTACTAAGCAATTTTATTTGAAATTTATTACTTTGGGTCAAAAGACCCTTTAGTTGTTTTTGCTTAGTCTTTCAGCATGTCTATATGCCGCCGACATTTCGCTCATGCTACTCAGCTCGTCAGTAGACTCGAAAACCTTGTTGAAAATAATGTTCAAACATTTACTTCATATTCTATTATTTCAATTGAAATAATGAGAATTAAAAACATTTGAACACATTTTCAAAGACAAAACAACTTTCGTATTGCTACTGTATTTACTTTTCTTAGCAACTTTCATACAACGAGCTACCATTGGTTGCTACGATTTGTATTTTGAAAGTATCAAAAGTAAACATTTTCAAATATCCAATAATTCAAAAATGATTTATTCGCTATTAAGCAATTTTATTTGAAATTTATTACTTTGAAGGACTAAGGCAAAAACAACTAAAGGGTCTTTTGACTCAAAGTAATAAATTTCAAATAAAATTGCTTAATATTTTGGACATCGTCTATATATAGTCGATATATAGCAAAACCGATTTCTCAAGATATTGAATTTATTGATCCCGAAACAGGCTATGGTGAGTAAAATTAAGATGTTTCAAGCAAAAATTTGTTTGTGGGCATCGGTCCATCTATAACTTTGTTAAACCTGGATTCTTTTAAGAACCGATATGAACCTGTTATAGACAAATATACATGTATGCAAGCAAAAAAAAAAGAAAATTGTTTTGGACATCGGTCCATATAGCCGAGATTTACCAAAAACCGATTTCTCAAGAAATTGGACTTTTAGGAGAACAAGACTACTTTTTTGTACCGAAACGGACCCACGTAGCTTAGAAATCTGATAATAAGCAAAAAAAAACTAATTTTGTATATCGACCCATATGTACATTTGCAGCCGAAAAGTGGAAATTAAAGAAATTAAACTTTTGAAACAAGGTTCTCCGGTAATGAAATACTGATATTTGAAAGCAAAACAACAAATTGTTTGACATCGGTCTATATATAGCCAAGATATAGTGAAATTCGATTTTTGCAGAAATTGGACTTTTTGGTAAAACAGAACATTTGTTGATATCGAATTCAACCTGCGGTGGTAAAATATGGTTATCTGCATACACCGGTACATATAGCCGAAATATAGCAAAAGCCTATATTTTGAGGAATTGGGCCTGAACGCAAACAAAAACAATTATTGGTGGAAAGTGCAAAATGCGGATTGAAGAACGATTTTCAAAATGCACTTTTTTTTTACTTTAGGACGGCAGTGGTTCACTACCATATGTGTTTCTTAGCACAAAAAGGCGTTTTAGTTCATAAAGCCCTCCGATTTCTACAGAAATCGGTTTCACTATCTCGGCTATATGTGGACTGATAACGAAAAAATTTTTTTCTTGTCACTAATGTCTAAGTCAAATCCGAATATTTACTTTAAATCAAAAACAAGTAAGAAAGCTATATTCGGCTGGGCCGAATCTTAAATACCCTTCACAAAACTAACGTATTTTCGGTACCAAAAATGTTTAAGTTTACCAAAAAGTCCAGTTTCTTGAGAAATCGGTTTCGCTATATCTCGGCTATAAATGGACCAATGTTAAAAATTTTTTTTCTTAAAATAATCTATATTTTACTATTATAGGTCCATTTTGAACCAATAAGTTTAATTTCTTGAGAAATCGGTTTTTGTTATATATCGGCTATATATGGACCGATGCCCAAAAATTTTTTCTTTGCCTTCAGACATCTATTCTTGTCTATTTCAGGTATTTTTCAGTACCGAAAAGTGTTCAGGTTTACCAAAAAGTCCAATTTCTTTTGAAATCGGGTTTCGCTATATCCCAGCTATATATAGACCGATGTCCAAAAATTTTTTGCTTAAAAAGTCTATATTTTACTACCATAGGCCCATTTCTGTATTAAAAAGTTCAGTTTCTTTAGAAATCGGTGTTCGCTATATCTTGGCTATATATGGACCGATGTCCAAAAAATTTTTTGTTTTCAGATATCTATTTTTACGTCTACATGGTCATTTTGGTGTTAGAACGTGTGTCAGTTCACCTAAAAGTTCAATTTCTTGAGATATCGGTTTTCGATATATCTCGGCTATATATGGACCGATGTCCAAACAAATTTTTGGTTTACTTTAAATTAGCTGTTGTTTACTATTATATGTTTTTTGGCACAAAAAAGCGTTTTGGCTTATTAAACCGCCCGACTTCTTGAGAAATCGGTTTTAGCTATATCCCGGTTATATATGGACCGATGACCGAAAAATTATTTTTGCTTCAAATATCTATTTTTACGCCACATGCCAATTTTTGTGTAGGAAGTGTTCAGGTTTACCAAAAATTTCAAAAAAATTTTTTCTTACTTAGAAGCGGCGGTAGTTCACTACCATATGTGTTTCTTAGCATAGAAAGGCGTTTTAGTTCATGAAACCCCCGATTCCTTTCAGAAATCGGTTTCGCTATATCTCGGCTATATGTGGGCCGATGTCGAAAAAGTTTTTTCTTCACTAATGACTAAGTCAAATCCAAATATTTACTTTAAATCAAAAAAAAAAATTTCAAAATTTTCATACAAAATGCAAATTTTTTCCGAGGTACCTCCGGTGTTTCGGATATATCTCAGCTATTCTTGAACCGATTTTGCTGAATTTAAGTAGCGATTCCTCGTGGGCAATATGCACAACATATTGGTGAAAGAACGAAGTTTCTAAGTCAAATAGTTTTCTCAGAAACTTGATTTTAACAACTCACAGACAGACAGACGGACATCGGTCAAATAACTTCTCTATTAACGCTGATCAAGGAAATTAATATTGAAAAAATTACAAACGGAATCACAAACTTATATATATCCTTACACAGTATGTGAATGATATAAAATTTTTTTAATTTCTTATGTATTTAATTTTACTTTCTATTCAGGCTCAAGTTCATTTCTATATAAATTTTACTGTTATGACTGATATTACATTTTAAACAAAGAAAAACAACATTAGCTGGGGTACAACTAGCCGTTTCGTATCCGCCACGATTCTCATCAGCACCCGATTCGAACCCAGGTTGTCTTGTGTTCTATCGCGGCACTCAAGCCACCCAGGTTGTTGTATATACTTTGTCTAAACTCAAACACAGTCAATTATTATTATTTTGTATATTCACCTGGGTGAGAGTTTTCCACCTCAAAGGTGTCGGGGTGACACGGGGTTTAGTAGATATAATTGGGTAGAAATGGACTTACCGTTGTCCTGATATTGGTGGGGAATACCGGGTTGGTTGATGAACATTCCCGATACAGGACTCACAGGCTGTTGGAATGGGTGATGAAGTGTTTTCTGGTAGACTTATTGTTGTTGTATATTGTTGTTCGCACGGGTTTTGGAGAAATTTAATCCAGTTGTTGATAAACTAATTCCAGAGTGTTGCAATAGATTTGCTGTTTCAAAACTCAGCTTGTTTTATTAAAAACCTTCAGCGATTTCAATGAAGAAACAATTTGTTGGTGATTAATAATTTTTTAGTTATTTTATTAAAGTATTGTTAGATTTGTTATTCTTAATTTGGTTCAAAAACAATTTTATTTCTCGTTGTTTAATACACCCGCACTGCCGACTTGATGCACGCAAAATCTTCAAAAAAGTAATAATAATGCATTTTAAAAAATGAGAAACATACAAAGAGAAAAGCCAAAACGCTGGAAGCAAAGCAGCGAATAATCGGTAGTTGCTTTGCCTCCAGGTCGTAGTGTAACAAAAGGTTTCCACCCCAAAGGTGGGAAACTTTTACCAGGTGAATATAGAAAATAATAATAATTGACTGTGTTCGAGTTTAGACAAAGAGAGCTGAAAATTTCAGCTCAAGATGTTGTGACAGCACGGTACAATAACAGCACTTAAACTACAATGTAAATGTTTTATATACACATTGTACGTAAGTACGAAACCGTTATGTGCGAGCGTGCCTCGTATTTTTTTAAATTTAATTTTAACATGATCTCAAATTCAATTCCCTGTCTTTAAATCTTAATATCAATTTTAAATCTTTAAATCTTTGTAAAATCATAAACATTACACACGACTTGTTGTTTGAAAATTTAGAAGTGAAATGCATTGAAAATTTTGATGATTTGAATGGCTCATTGATAAACACTGTTATTTTGTATAAGAAAAGAATTACTCCACTTGAGATTTGTTAATTTTTACTTGACCTTTTGAGTATCGGATCGGTAAAATGGCGTATTGTTTACTTTTACTTACGGCATTTATTGTAAAATCTATAATCGATTTATACTATGTTTTGGCTGATGTTATTCCAATTCCAGCTTTTGCATCATTTGCTGTTTTGTAACCAATTGTTCTATTGGTCTATTTTGTATTAACTGTTGATGTCGTTGTTGTTGGTCTTCTGCAGCTATTCTTAGTTTTGTTGCAGCCAGCGTTAAGTTTATTGCACCGTGGTTCTTTCTCAATATTAACCAATTGTGCCTGGTGTTGTTCCTGTTACTTTTGTCGTTTGGTTCGTTGGAGTTTATTGACTTATCCCTCCCTGCAGAAGAGAACTGTACTGGCTAAGGACGCTTCAGCTTACCTTTCGTTGAGAGCAGAACTTTCACGACACTATATTTGTTCATCTTCGTAATTGTTTGTAATAATTCATTGACGTTATACTCAATTGCTGCGCAACAATAAATAATTTCAACAACAATGATTAGTATGATGCAAGAAATCCTGCGTATATAGAGTACATTGCTTCAAGCTATAATCAATAGACCATGAACACTATAAAATATATGTTCTGAACGCTAACGGCATTCGCCAACATAAAACTCGAGCACTTCCTAACGGGGAAAATATTGATGTAATTCCGATCCGACTTTATTTAACTACGAGAATTATTTTAAAATAAATGGCTACACTATACGATTCAAAGGATCATTAAAGTCAAGACTCAAACACTATTCTTTAGATAATATTAGTGAAGAGTATCTTGCAACGAAAATTTGCAAAGAAAATTGCGGCCAAGATATAGTTATAGCATCAGTTTATTCGCCTCCCTAGATTCACAACTCTGCGGGTCAACATCAGGAATTTTATAAATCTCTTGGAATTCCCTTTCTGGCAGCTGGTAACGACAATGCAAAACACACATGCTGGGGTTCCTGTCTAATTACTTCAAAGGTTCGAACATTGTTCAACTCAATTACAAAAATAGGCTTAGACGTCATCTCAAGTGGGGAACCTACATATTGGCCGTCCGACTGACAAAAGATCACAGATGTTATAGATTTTGGTGTCACAAAGAATATCTCCAGAGAATTAGTGGATGTGGAGGCCTCGCTAGATTTGTCTTCCGATCACTCTCCTACTATTATATCCATTTGCATTCCACAAAGATACGAGTTACCTTTCATATATATAATTGTAATAAACCGTATAAATTGTCTGAGATTTAATAAGAACCTCAGTAGCCATTGCTCGGAAAACATCCAACCAAGAAAACCTGGTGACGTAGAACAGAGCATTGAAAACTTCAGCAAAATGATGAATCAGGCTGTTAAACATAAGCATCACCTATCAGCAGCCAAGTTTTAATTGTATTTTTTCTGCGGATATTCAGCGTTTCGTAAGTAATGAAAGGAGAGCAAGAAGGAGTGGCAGCAACACAGATCTCCCTAGCATAAAGCCAGACTTAGAGAATGTGCATCACGAAACTTGCTAGTATCTGAAAAACTGCATCGTTTAAAGAATATGTGGCAAATCCTGATGTAACGCGGAAACCAATTATTTTTATGGGGAGCGGCTAGAAACCTCAAAAGGCCGGTTGAATTCAAGTCGCCTCTACGCAATTCAAGTGGTGATTGGGCACGTGGAGATTGTCAAAAAGGTAATCTGTTTGCTACCCATTTAAAAGCTGTTTTCACTCCAAACGTATGTACAGACATTGTCGATTTGTCTAGTAATTGTTTCCCTTACCTCCTATTCCAATGGCTTTTGAGTTTTGAGAGGTACAAAATGTAATTGCTGATGTTAAGCCTAAGAAGGCTACGGGTATTAATGGTTGCCCTGAGTAGTAGTAAGAATTTTATATTCATTTTAATGCTATGCTGAGATTTGAATATTTTCCTAATATTTGAAGGTTGCAGTGGTCAAGATGATACCAAAGCCGGGTAAAAAATTTGACTACAAATGTCAAAGTTCATCGAGAAGCTACTTGTATCCAAATTGTCTCCAATACTAGCTGAACGTAATTGTATATAGACCACCAATTTAAACTTAGATGACAAATAACGTACCTGAACAAACGCATAGATTGGCTCAAGTCATAAGAAGCGCCTTCGAGCAAAAAAAGTTATTGCAGCACTATTTATTGATGTATCTCAGGTTTTTTGACAGCGTGGCACGAAGGCCTGATTCTAAAGTTAAAGGTATATTTGCACTACGAACATAGCAAAGCTTTTAGAAGCTTATATCACTTCCAGAAAGTTTTAGTGAAGAAGAATAGTTTTTAAATCACCTGAAAATATTGTTTCCGATGCCCACAGGGTAGTATATTGGGCCACTTTTGTATTAAATATACACGTCTAATATGCCAGTTGGTAACAATATTCACACAATCTACATTTGCAGATGATACAGCTTGCCTAAGTACACACAAAATACCTCAAGAAGCGTTCCGACATCTCCAGAATATATTGTTCAGTTTGAACAGTGGTTAAAGCTTGGAGAATAAAAGTAAATGAACAGAAATGTCACGTGACATTTACACTACGAATGGAAACATGCCCGCCAATTTGTATAAATAATCAAGTTGTCCCTCAACACTAACACGTTAAATATCTTGGTATTCGCTCTAGATCAACGGCTTACTTGGAAGTTCCACATTGAAGAAAACTTGCACAAATTACATAAACTACACAGATCCATTGGTTGATAGGAAGAAACTACACGCTAAGCCTAGATTTGGTAAAACTAATAATATATAAATCGCTTATGAAACCATTAGTCTCTACTATGGGAACTTTCTAGTACAGGTTCAGCCTCCTGTAGAGAAATCCAAAGATGGCAGAACAAAATTTACGCTCCATGGTATGTCAGAAACTTAAATGTACATCGCACAGTAAGGAATTTTGAAAAAAAAAAATGGAAATAATTCTGCAATTTTAAACAGTTAGTCCGATTGTGATGAAATACACATCTTAAGAAAGTGTTGCTGAGCTTAACTTTAGAGTTTAGGCTTTCTCAAAGGGGTGGAGCTCTACGCCCCAAAACCGGCTACCACGTGTTTGTAAAAATTGCAAAGCATGTCAAACTTATGGTTTTGATCCAAATAAAACAAAAATTTTGTAGGTAAAGTTTTTCTATTCAACAGCTTTAAAAAATGTGCAACATTGATGGTTTTTATTTTCAGGTTAGAAGATATACAAATACTATTGAAATTTCAAATTTTTCCTTGTTCTGCCTCAATGTTCTTGGCTAATAACAGGCAAACTAGTCGGATTTGCAAAATCTTCCTGTTCCATATATTGAAAACAAAATTCTAATCATGCAAAGAAAAATTAGTTTGAAAAGTTACCCAGTGAAAAGTTATGCCAGTTTAAAAATCAAATTCCTAAAAATCGATTTTCCTGTTTTTGTCGGAAAAAGTATTGTTTATTATTTCATAAGTATAAAACTTTGCAAGAACATCTACACTATATTTATATTTATTTGAAAGAATATACTATGTTGTTGAAGCAGTAGAAGAAAATTAAAAATTCTTTCTTTAAGAAAGCAGAGTGTTGCAAATTAAAGGAATTTTATACCAAGTTCTCGGTTTATGGCGTTTTTCCAACCTAAAGCTAGAAACTAAAAAACTTTTATACCATCAAGACTTGCTACGGTTTTTAAGAATCCACCATACTTCAGCTGCACCGTCAGTGAAAAATACAACAATACAGTAAAAAATAGTAAAATCCCATTTTGAGATTTTAGAATTTTTTTGGGAATATCTCTATTTTAAGAAATGAATCTTAAAGTATTTTTATATTTTTCTTATTAACTACGATATTTTCTATTTAAATTAAAATTTTAGGAGAAAGTATGCACAAATAAAAATTTTATAGCATTAGGAAAGTGCTGAATACTAAAAACCGCATTTTGGGATTTTTAAATTTTTCTGGGAATTTCATAGGATTCTAAAAAATAAATCTCACCGATTTTAACCTTTATCTATTAATCATGTTATTCCTACCTAAATATTGAGTTTTGCAGATAATCTTCATAAATAAAGATTTGTAGGTGTAAGAAGGTACACTTTATATAT
>BGZK01002802.1:0-41530 GCA_005406025.1 Eumeta japonica
TCCATTCTCTAGCATAAGTCCATATGAGCACCATCTCCATTTTGGCCAATTTGGGCCATTCAAATATGTTCATACAGCAAAATTCACTATTTTGCCCATTTTCAAAGCTAAATTTCTCAAAATCTATATTTATTCTGAACAAAAGCTTTTTATTTTCAAAATGTCCATTATCTAAGCATTCTCAGCATAAGTCCATATGGAAGCACCATCTCCATTTTGGCCAATTTTGGGCCATTCAATATGTTCATACAGCAAAATTACTATTTTGCCCATTTTCAAAGCTAAATTTCTCAAAATCTATATTTATTCTGAACAAAAGCTTTTATTTTCAAAATGTCCATTATCTAAGCATTCTCTAGCATAAGTCCATATGGGCACCATCTCCATTTTGGCCAATTTTGGGCCATTCGAAATATGTACATACAAAAAAATTCACTATTTTGCCCATTTTCAAAGCTAAATTTCTCAAAATCTATATTTATTCTGAACAAAAGCTTTTATTTTCAAAATGTCCATTATCTAAGCATTCTCTAGCATAAGTCCATATGGGCTCCATCATTTGGCCAATTTTGGGCCATTCAAAATATGTTCATACAGCAAAATTCACTATTTTGCCCATTTTCAAAGCTAAATTTCTCAAAATCTATATTTATTCTGAACAAAGCTTTTTATTTTCAAAATGTCCATTATCTAAGCATTCTCTAGCATAAGTCCATGGAAGCACCATCTCCATTTTGGCCAATTTTGGGCCATTCAAAATATGTTCATACAGCAAATTCACTATTTTGCCCATTTTCAAAGCTAAATTTCTCAAAATCTATATTTATTCTGAACAAAAGCTTTTATTTTTCCAAAATGTCCATTATTAAGCATTCTCCAGCATAAGTCCATATGGGCTTACCATCTCCATTTGGCCAATTTTGGGCCATTCAAAATATGTTCATACAGCAAAATTCACTATTTTGCCCATTTTCAAAGCTAAATTTCTCAAAATCTATATTTATTCTGAACAAAAGCTTTTATTTTCAAAATGTCATTATCTAAGCATTCTCAGCATAAGTCCATATGGAAGCGCCTTTTCGATTTTGGCCATTTTTTGGATATTCAAAATATGTTCATACAGCAATATTCACTATTTTGCCCATTTTCAAAACTAAATTTCTCAAAATATATATTTATTCTGAACAAAAGCCTTTTATTTTCAAAATGTCCATTGTCTGGACATTTTCCATTTATCAAATTTATTTGATTGCAAAATTCTTGATGAAAATCTTAGTTTAATTTTAAATCCCTAAATACTTTTCAAAAACGGAGCTGTGAAGCTGTTTTAGCTCCGTTTTAGCATCGACATGAAATGTAACACAAAATGTTATCAAATATTTCATTCTGTTAAATTAACAGGCCTTGTAGATCTGGCTGTTATAAAAACAGGGATGTTAAAACGGACTAATCTAAAGCGAACTAACTTCACACACATAGCTTCGAAGGCCTGTAATTTAGTAAAATTATCTTAAACAAAGAAGCCAAGCTATGGCATACTTTCATCTCCATCACATGTCAAGATTTTTGGACAACATGTCGCTCCTTTGTGCAACATAATCATATCTCAGATAATCAAAATTTTTAAGTTACTTAAGCAAAATAACTCCATGAATTTTTTTATATGTAAAATTGCCTTATATCTCAATATAAACCGATATATAATATAGAAAGATTATATATTATGCAATAAAAGATGGCAGTGTTTACATTATGTTTAATTTTGTTGAGATATGACTATTTTGCAGTAAGGAACGATATGTATTATCTAATCTATTTAAATCAGCAAAGCTTTAGGGTCTTACAAAATCAAACAAATACCACCTACTCAACTATTTTCTGTACATTCACAATAATCTTAGCTGTCTTCATTAAACCTTAATATTTAAAATAAATAAAATCTTGTGCGGTCGAGGGCACTTGTCGAAAATGAAGTTCCTACAGTTTTAACCTCAAATATAGTTCAAGGCAGAAATTTGTGGTTTTAGAAGAACGAATTACATTAGAAAGTTCCTTCAATATTTCAGGACTAATATTTTCTCATAAAAAATTAACACAAAGGATACAAGATAGCAAAGCTTTTGAAATTCATTATTAAGTTCTATAATTAAATTTTGTGCAAAAATCTTGAAAAAGTAGTGTCAGTCGTGAATTTCATTCAATCGATTCGCTTGAATAGAAAATCTAAAAAGTTCGATTCAGCAAAAGATAGCGACATCTAATTTTCATAACTAAATTATGTTTGTTGGTAGGAGCGTTCGCTAAGTACAACAACTTTCCTTACTCACCACCAAACAAACAAAATTATTAGGTAGATAAATACGCCAATACAATAATTCGCATTACCCACAAACCGCGTTGAGAAAAATTCCAAAAAAATAAATAAGCAAAAACAAATAGATATTAATAGCTCATCATATTGAGTTGTAGTGAAGAAATCAATTTAGTTCAGTTCTGAATAAAGTGGCAATGAATGGCACATATACAATTGTAAGTAATTTATGTAAAATATTATACTATTGATTACCAAGAAATGATTGCCATAAATTTACAAAATAAAAATACATAATAACATTTCGTTATCAGTAGAGTTGATTTTGTTTTAATATGACTTATGAACTCCTTTACTATTAGAGGCTGCTAGTTTTGGAATAGCTTACTTATAGCTACGTACTTTCAATGGTTTTCTAACAACATTTAAACGAATGGTTCGTGAATATATCACTTCTTTATTATTCTAAAGTGCTGATTTTTGGGTTCGTACTTTGTAATTAGATTTAAATGTTTATATAAATATAATTTTAGAGGAGTCGTAGGGTTAAGGTTAAATTTAGTTTTTAGAATATTGTTCTCATAGTTTTTTAACTTGTAATATTTATGTTATTGAAATTGCTACGTATATTACCAATGAATAAATAAATGAAATGACTTGTTACAATATCATTTCATAGTTTTAAAATTGTAAAGTTTTATAAAACGAAAATAAATAAATGTTTCATTTCTGTTTCAAAAAGAACGAAATCAGCCCTGACCTAAATACATTTATGCTTTTATAATGTCTGGCTCAGATAAATTGTAGTTAAAATCGTCAAATTTGTGAAATGAAATTGTCAATATCGTTAAAATAGTTTTACAAATCGTCGACATAATTTTTCTTTACCTTTATATTTTATTGAAGTAAAGCATAACAAACAATAATCAACCCATGGTGTATTTTTTATAAAAGAAACAAATTTGTTGCATTTGCATTGGAATCTAGAAATGTACTACGAAAAAATTATTACTATGCATACACATATTTTATGAACTGATGATAAAGCTCACAGTTTTTCTGTAAATATGTATATCAACATTATAATCTATAGAGAGATGTAAAAACCTTTTTTTTATATTTTCCTCAGTTATGAAAACTTCAAACTACAAAGCGAGCAAACTATCGAAAGTTTAAAATAAAAGTAAACAGACAAAATTATATATATTTGAAATAGTTTATGAAGACTTTAAACAGTTATAAGAAATGAAACACGAAAAATATATCTTTAAAATATATAGCACAAAAAGCTTCAAAGCGCGAAAATTCGTGATAATTTGATAAAACCAAAATCATTTCCTCTTTAGTGTAAATGTAACGTGTGTAGATTCACCATAAACTCCTTCAAATAAAATCTAAAGTTTTACTTTCTACAAGACTGATATGGTTTTCCCTAATATTATAATAAAGAAAAAATACTACCGGCATTAAATCCGCTCTTTCATTGCAATTTATTATGCTTTATTGCAATTTAATTTGTTTGCACCTGAATATGAAAACACAGCAGCTCTTCCAGTATATTATTGTTCAATTTTAATTAAATAAACAAAAGTACAAAGAAAATACATTTTACGTTTAAACATAACCCACTCTTGCTTAAAAATATATTTACAGAACATGCATATTAGAACAGTTTTATAAATAAAATAAAAAATTAAAGAACATTTACCTTATTTGTAGTTTATAAAAAAACGATAAACTTCCGCACAGTGATACATACAGTGGTCGACACAGAAGGTGTTAAAAAAGTTTATTTCAAACATATGTCAAATGAATCAAAATATAGAAAAACAAATAAGAACGCTAAATTCTGTCGGGTCGCATCTTTGATACCATTTACATATTTAGACGTTAAAACCAAACACTCTTATTCCAATTGTCGTCATCGACATCAAAAGTATGCATTTGATCAGCTGTTTCGGCAATAATCTAGTGTTATTGAAAGGATTTAATAATTCTCTTGGATTCTTAATATAACAAATATCTATAAAAAGTAATTCCCTCCCAAAGTATCAGTAAATACTAAACAATTTTTGGTGGGCAATTGGAATAAGGAGGAAAAAGTAAAAAAAAAAAATACACTTCAGCTGACTAGTTTTATCACAACATCAATCTTTTTCACCAAAAAATTGTCTAGTTCGTTACAAATCCAATTGTTTTAAAAATCGGTTGTCGCTACATCGGTCATATATAAATTAATGTCAAATATGTCTATATATTTTACTTTCAATAGCCAGAAGTAGTTGTTACACCTACTTGTTTTACTAAAACATGCTTTCGTCCGCTTACGGATCTGATTTGTTGAGAAACTGCTTTTTATTATATCTCGGCTATATATGAACCGACGTCAACAAATTTGATATGTTAAATTTTTGGTGACCAGATTTAATTACTAAACCTATTTTCTTTTTTACCAGAAAATGCTCTAGTTCGCTTATAGGTCCGATTTGCTGAGAAATCGGTTTTGCTATATCTCTGCTATACATATATGGCTTTCGCTTTATTTGTTAGTTTTCAAAGAGCAGTTCTTTTTAAAATAGCAAGAATTAGTACTTGTCTAGAAGCAGTTTTATAAGGGAGAAGCAATAACGGAATCACTTGCGGTAGCGCTTTTATAATGCATGATGTTTGCTCAGGATGATCCTCCTAGAGGGATTACATTATGTTGCCACGTAATGCTTTATTTAATGCAATTATACATACATGCCAATAATTATATCTTATTTTTTAAATCTAAATATTAAAAAATCTTTTATATTACCTGTATGTAACCACAAGCTTATTTTAGTGCACTGCTCTAAGGGAATCATTTGTTCTTAAAGAATGTATTGCTTCCAAGACCTTTCAGTGCTTCCCATATGTCGCAAATTTTGCTGGTATAAATGGGCAAAACATAATTTAAAAAGAAAAAATAATTGTCAAATCTTGTTTTTAAATGCAACTGTTATTTTAATAACGATTACTTTGTGCAGAAATTGAATACAATAAATATTCGTTAGACGGTATTTACACTAACTACATACATAACTAGCGCCGCAACAGGTTTTGCATCTTTTACTTTCACATAAGTAGTTGTTAATCTATTTATCAATAAATTTTATTTACCTTCAGCTTACCCTGACGTCGAAACGCGTAAAATTGATGAAGATTGGGAATTTTGGTATTAGCCTGTGATGGAATATGGGATGTTATGAGCAATAAAGTAATTGACTTTGTCGATCACGTATTGGACAGGGAATGTATCCTGAGGAAATATGTGAAGAACTATGACACATTGTCTAGCTCAGATTGTCAAATGGGAGGTTTGGGTGGCGACAATATGACTGTAGTTTTAGTATGTTTTTGCATAACAAGCCTTATGCGAATTTGGTACAACGCTGTGCAACTTCAACTCTAACCGCAAATACAAACACTTCAATACCGGCAACACAATCATCTTCATCGCCAGAGGATGAGGAAGAAGAAATAGATTTAAAATAACGGTATCAGCTGAGCAACACTATTATGTTTAATCAATCAGGCACTACAGCAGTACTCACTTTTATTTGAAACATTTAAGTGACGTTTTTGCAAATGCAAAAAAAAAAAAAAAAGAAAAGAAAAATTCAAATATCTTCTTTCAAGATGAATTTTATTTTTTTTGTTATTTGTTTAAAAAAATACTTTTTCCTGTTTATTTTATATGTACCTTCATGAATCGTTAATCCTTTTAGTTTCTTTTTACACATACATACATAATGCCAATTCTTTTGCATACAGCCTAAATAAAATAATAAAAATAATAATAATAATAATAATAATAATGAAATAGGTACTCGTTGCTTTGAAAATTGTTCTGTTCCTTTATTTCTTTTACACACATACATACTTACATAGTTCAATATTTGTTATAATTTTTAGGCGCTTTTGTGCAGTAAATTTGTGTTCAAAATTGGTTACGGTTAAAATTATAAAAAATTGATATACCTACATACATACATACATAACTCCACATTTCATTTTGTAGAAAATTTTATAATAAAATTTATATTTTATAATTGTTTAAGTTTACCAAAATTGTGTGAAATTGTTTTTTAACATCCATAGAAAACCAAATGTAAAAACCAATAAATGTTTGTGAGTATTTTTTATAAGAAAATATAATTAAAATAAATATAACTATATTTAATTTAGAAACATGTTAGTCATTAGTTTAATCGAACGTTGTGGAGTAGATAATCATACATACATATGTATTTATATGATACCAGGCAAAAGAGCTCTTGTGTAATTATTTCCTGAGTGCGGTTAGCCTTGTTTTTGTTGTTTGATTTCGAGTTTCGCGTCTCACTCTGAAATGGTTGATTGATCTGCCTCAAAAGCTTTGTTAGCGGTTATATTGAATAATTTCGTTGTTAGCCACGTTGCTGCCATTTTCTATGTGAAGGCATAGGTCGTGTACAGTCAGTCAAGGGAACCAACAAATATACTGTTAATACAATATTGGGTATAAGGACTCAGTTACTAACCTGTATTGTGCATATACGTCTTACTTTGTAAAGTATAATTATATAAATTAAATTAAAATGACTTTGATTGAGCATCTGAAAACTTTTTGTGCTACGCATGGCTATTAAAAGTTGTTGGTACATATTCATCTTAACTTGGTTATTTTCGTTTTTTTTTTTGATGTGCATTTCGCTATGATATACATACATACATACAAATAGAGTGAAATGAAAGCAACGTTATCGTATATTAATGAACTCATGCAAACAAGATAACAGGGCAAAAAGATAGATAATATACATAATATAAATTTGTTTCGTTTGAAATCACCAGACAATTAATTTATTGACCCAAAACGTAAATTAGTGGTTTCTAATATCTCTAATGCTGCAGGATTGAAAATACCCAAAATCGATGTGTATTGTATGTATACAAAATAATGAATTGGAATTTCTTTATATATTTATTGTTTTATAAATACAAAAAAAAGAAACAGTGAGAATTCTATAGAAAATGGTGTGGTGCGAATACGGAAGATTTTGATAAGAAATTTATACTTTTATAGGAAATTTTATTATATGAATAAAAGAATGTAAATTAAAGTAATATCGGCTAATATTCTAAACGAGTACCTTATAATTATTTTCTGCTAATTTTATAAGCCAGCTTAATCATAAACCAAAATTTTGGAAGGTTTATTAAAATTTAGCAAATTAATAGGGCAAATATATACCATCGATAAATTTCTTGTGGATTAAATCGTAGAAACATTTTTGCATCGTTTTCGTGCAATAGTGTGACCGCCGAATTCCATTAGATGTTGTGTGAGTGAGTTATACGATTACGTAGGGTAGTGTAATACAACATTTGTGTGTAAGCACTAATTTATATTTTTTCGCTATGCCACACTATTTTTTGTTTAATTTGGCTCTGGCAATGATGGATTGAACTCGTTCGGAAAAGCAGGCAGGCAGTAGTATACCTCGTTCAATATGTATCTCTTTTTCTCACATTTTATTGAAACCTAGACTCGATTGTCATTGTATGCTGTCTCTGTGAAACAGAACTTTTGCAATTCTTTCACCATTTTATTAATTCGAGCATTTTTCATAAGCGCAAACACATTTTCAAGGTATCGAGTTTTTGTATTGACGAATAAAATTTAAAGTTAAATTTTGATAAACAAGTTAAAAAGAATTTCATTTTGGTGAAAGGAATCTTAAATTAATATTAAAACCTTTAACTACGTCACAAGAAAAGCACGCTTTTATTTTTGGCTGTTGGTAATTTTCTTTAATATCGTATGTCCATCCAGAATTTAAATACATTTGGTAAGTTAGAAAATAAATTAATTTATTTTTAAAAATATTTGCAAGGTTATATTTTGATTGTTAATAACATAAAAAGAAATCACTATATAGTGGCATGGTAGTTTCAGTTGTTTGCTATTTATTCTGCCTAAAATGGCTGCTTAATTCCTGCTCAGCCTATTTAATACAGCAAAACAACGCACGCTATTGTATGAAACAAATGCTTTGCAAATTGAAAATTATTTATAACTTATAATAACAAGTAGTAGGGTAGGTTTAATTACTATTTTAAAGGAATTTAATAAACATACATACGTATATGTATGTAAATATTTTATTTTTATGAAGATTCGAAAGTGTTAATAGATGAGTCAGCAGTAGCTATGTTTCAGATGTATTGGTTTATAATTAAGAAAGTGTCATTGATATTGCCTAATTTATTTCTGTTTGCCCATTATTAGAATAGGAAACATCTACAAATTAATTGTGTGGATTTACTATGTAAGTAATACGTATATACTAAATATAGTATTTAAACATAATCTAGAAAAATTTAAAAGCCAGGAAATAAATATATATATATATATATTATGCGTGTGTGTAGTAGGTGTTAATTAGTAATTAAAACAATATAAGCTGATAACATTTATTGATAGGCGAGTGAATTTGTAAATGCAAGTTATCCAAAACAGCGAACGTTTTTTTTACTTTCGCAAATACATAAAAAAACAGCGAAAACTACAGAATGGAGCGATGCAATGTATTTTCAAGTGTAGTTGGTATCTATAGACCTATTTTTAAATGATGTAGACGCTTCAAGGACTCTATAAAAAACGATATTATGTTTCCTAGAAGAACTTAAAACAGGAAGTATTAGGTTGAAGTAAAATAATGTAGTAAGTCATTATTGAGAAACGAAAAATACTTTTTACGTAGATGTAAGTGCTTTCTCTTCGAAAACAATTACAAAGGCTGTTTTATTCTTAATATAATAGCGACATTGTACATACAATAAATATACATATACTGAATTGCTTTATTTTATTTGTTTAGACCCCTTTGTTGATGCAATCATGGTGCTGATGATGATGTTCAAGACGGCCTTGTACATATAAGAATTCAGCAGCGTAATGGCCAAAACA
Organism: Eumeta japonica; assembly: GCA_005406025.1. NCBI lineage: Eukaryota > Metazoa > Arthropoda > Insecta > Lepidoptera > Psychidae > Eumeta > Eumeta japonica. The sequence goes on from BGZK01002802.1 coordinate 9,291, forward strand.
TTAACCACCGTTCAGGGTTTATCTGCAGAATATGACCTAAAAAAATTGTGCGATCATGTAAAAGGTTGGTGTTTAAATTTCAAGAAAGAGATATTTTGCAAATCTTCTTCATTTTTTAAGGAATTTGCATGTAATGGCACAGTAATTGAACATCCGGAATACGGAGAAGTTTTGCAACCCAGGGTGACCAACGTGAAAATATATGCCAATGGTTAATAAAGGCTGGTCTTGCAAAGCCAGACCAATTGAAAGTTCACGGATTTTAAATATTATTTCTTTGCGATAACACCAAGCAGAACCATATGTTAAAAGTTATTAATTAAAATTATAGTAACGTTTATTTGAATTACAAAAGAACAAAATCAAGAACGAAAGCAATTTCACCAGAGAGAAGGTTCGTATTATCGCGGATCGATTTTGAAATGAAGTGAAAATAATAACTGCTTTCACTAGACTAATTGCAAAGAGAAAATCTTCAATTTTCTCTAGAAATGTTATCCTAATCAGTTAAAACAATCTTGTTACTAAAATATTTTTAAAGTTTGTCGTTGTGCGCATTAACGTCATCGATACAAGAAATAAAAATCATTTTATCAGCACCAAGAAAATCTTTTGAAAATAAACCATTGAAGCAAGATTTCATTTTACTTATTCCGCAAATGAATCAGAATGAGAACGCATGTTTTTTTTTTTTTTTTGTAAATTCCCATTAAAATATATTTTTAATAGAAAATTATTTTCCAACACATCATCTTAATAAATAGCAAGAGAAAAAATTTGTTGAAAATAATCGAAAAAAATAAATTTTTTACAAACAAATTCAAATATAAAACTAATGTAACTGTTAATATATTTAAATGCTAATTGAAAATAAAATAACGTATATAATTTAACTTAATAATAACTCCATCATCTCCGAAAAATAATTTGAAAGAATCAGCACCTTAAGCAATGAACAAATAAAAATGTTTGCGCCACTTTAAGAAAATAGAATAGTAAGTTCTGATATTGGGGGCTCCTTAAATTTTATGTAAAATATTACAATTTTTATTTTAATAAGTTTTAAATACATATAAACAAAAGAAATGTTCAATTGTTGTAAAGTTCTCAGCTGTCAAATACTACAAATCAAAAAATTGATAAATTTAAAATTTTTCTGCTATTAAAGCTTAGGAAATTCAGAACAGAGTATATCTGTTATTGAAAAATCATGGCTAGAATTTTTTGTAATTTTTCAGTTTTATTTATTAATTAAATTGCAGAACAAGAAGGAATTTCCTAGTTCACTTTTCGAGTAATGGCAACAATTTGTATCTTTTTGTTAAAGTCTCTTCACATTCTTTTTGTTAAACTATGAGTGAATTGTGTTGATTAATGTGAGATAACATTAATAATGTAAAACGATATACATAATAATTAATAAAACTTATTAAACATGAATTTGACCGCTTAGTTTTTCATTTGACTTCATTATTTCTATTTAAGGATCAGAAGACGTCTAATTTTTAGGCTAAAATTCGTCATGAAAATTTAAGAATAAGTATGAGCATACATATTTGTTTTCAAATTATGCAAATCTGAAAAAGAAAACCACATCTCAAGCGGAATTCGTTCTTTCATTCTGGATTTATGCATGAATATTGGTTTAATCTAAAATTTTTGTCATATATAACATTTTAAGAGTAATATAATAAAACCTGAAAAATTGATTGATGAAAAGAAAATGTACTTAAAATATAAAGTTAAAGAAAGAAACAATAAAGCTTGACACGAATATTGGTATAATGTTCGAGATTCATATTGAATGTTAAAGCAATCCATGGAAAATATCTGTCATCTCTAATTTTGATAACAAAATAGATATCGGTGTATTACATAAACTAGCTGTCTATTTTGGCATTTTCTCTATAGAAATTTAAAACCAATAATTTTTGTATAACTAAAGGCTACACGGGATAACTCCAAAATTAAAAAATTAAGTAAATAAGTAAACTTAACAGCCCAGGTGACTGTCATCTGTCACTGTTTTCACAGCAAATTCGCCTTGAAAACTATTTTTTTTTTGCTGTTGCATATTTACAGAACAAATGGTTTTTGATGGTTCCCTGAAAACAAAACCATGGATATTTTAACAGTTCTACTGATGATAATTAATCAGAAACATTTCAAGTAAATTGTAGATGTTAATAAAAATTGTTCAAAATTTGTTCTACTTCCCTACAAAATTTTAGGTAAAACGGATTCCAATAATTTCGTTAGTGTGGCATCATGAATGTTTTACTTCATTCTTCAAACAGTGGCAGCGCTTAAATTCTTTCTCATGGCTGACGTCGCATTCCCAGACGCATCGTTTAATCGGTTTTCGTAATTTTTGCATTAAAATGCAGTTTTGTAAACAAATTAAAAAAAAAGCTTAACTACAGATAAATAAGCATTAATCAAAGTTGTTACAAGTGCAAAAGTAATTAATTATTAAGTGAATAAAATGCAATGACCAAAAATGCATTGTCGGTCTTTTGTTGCTTGCAGTTATTAAAAATAAAGGACTTTTTTTATACAGCATACAGAAATCGTTGCTGTGAGAGGGACAGATAATATAAACGAATTACAAAAAGTTGTAAATGTCAGACACGGGCTTCATTGATACAAAGTGGAAATGAAATACGGATGTTTTTTTTTTGTTGTAAATTTGACAAGTGACTTTTAGTAAAATCTTTGTGGATAAAACAACATATTGTTTTTGGCTTTTTGAAAATCCTAAAGTTAAATATAAACTATTTGTCTTGTGACTTAAACCAGTGTATAATAACATACATCTTTGTATGTATAGATAGATATGCCAAGTACATAATCAATTTGTGGTGTGTTTTGAGATTTAAAACAAAAATAAAAAAAAATATTGAATTACAAGCCCTGCAAACCTCGTTAGATAGTTTTTTATTATTATTATTATAATAAATACAAGGCAACTAGAGAATATTTTTCTTAAACAAACTGACTTCTAACTTGCAAGTTTTAAAATTGAGCAACTAAATTAGAAGTAGTTATTTAAGTGTGAGTAAATTATTATTAATTTTACATTAATTCATTTATTTATTATTTGGATCCTTAACTAATTTTAAATGTTTAAAATTGTTTTGTTATGGTGCATTTCTTCATTTGCCATTTATTACATTGCACGTGCTCTTTATCTCTTTGAAATTGCATTAAGTGATGCCACTTTTTTTGTGAATACATTGCGTATTATACAATTTGCTTCACATCAACTTTTTAAAAATCCATATAATTTTGAGAGGGTATAAAATTTAATAAAAACTGTTACTTTTAGTCGTTAGAAGTCTTTTGGGTAAGCTTTAGTTTACCATACGATTAGCTTAAAATTATGATTTTCCGATTGTATGGCAGGAGAGCGGGGGAAGTTCCTTAGTATAGCCAACAAGGACTTCGCTGATAAAAGTTTTGTGTATAGCCGGTTATAACCAACAACGGCTTTGCTAATAAAAATCTTTCTGTATAACCTTAAAATTTCTATAAGTTAAAATAAGTGGTGTGTAAAAATGTAAATTTATTCACAAAAACTGAATTTAGATACAGAAGCATCTAAATAACATTATTAACAAGTTTCATTAAAATATATCTAAGTACTCAGTAATTTTTATTTTATTGCGTTTGGCATGGTCAACTAAAGCCGGCCCGTCTTTTAATGTAATTGATATAAAGCAAAACTTATTGTACAAAGCTCTACAAATTGTTACCTTTTCTGGTGCATGCATATATATGTACATTAAAACATCTTTTAACAATTTTTACAAATATCAAAAAAAGACATACCTTTGTATTCCTTTAGAACACCCATTTGGTGTGTGAATGTTTCGAAGAGAAATACAAAATATTCCCTTTATTACGGATGTCGATAATGTTTTACATCAGCTCGACATCTAAAAATTTGCACCTTTTTTTAATAGTCTTGACAGATATATATTGGCTTTGCAACGGCTTATTAATTTTCTTAGGCGCTAAATAGTTGTAACAAATCTTTATAAAATACCTAATCTGTTGCGGTTCTAAAGTATCAGTGTTATGTGTCGACTTCGGTAATAAGGGGTATTACAAATTTCGTGGTTAATAGGACATTGTTGATCTCATGGAGTACGAGTCATGATATTGTGCTGAAAATTGGTTCCCCTAATGTGCATGTATGTATGTATATACATGTGTGTGTGTCTATTATTTCAGGTCCAAAATAAAAATAATTTTTATAAGACTGTTTTCTGAGGGATATTAGTTTGTGCTTTGTATTTTAGTGTACCATAACATCCAGTTTTATAACATGCGATATAAAATATTTTCGAACTATGGTACTCAATATTCCCAAAGGTTATTTTTGAATGGCTAAACTAATCTTTAAAAACAATACAAGCTGATAAATATATATGCGCTAAAAGAGCTACCTTTTAATGATTTCGTTTGGATCTGTGGCGTTTTAACATCTATTTCACTAACCAAACATCAATGCAAAATTTATTTGTGCTTCTATTTAAAAAGCAATTAATTATTTATATGCATATGTTTTTCATGAAGTAGGTACTTTAATTACCTAAATATACTACGCAAAAGAATTATTTGAGACTTATACTGTATCTGCGACACAAGTAATAACTAAACTGGATTTTTAGTAGAGCGATTTTAAGTTTTTGTATCAAATGTGTTTTAGTTGTAAATACAACATTTGTAACTTTTGAGAAACTGTGCCCTAAACTGTTAAGTCAGTCGCAGTAGTTATGATGTACCACGTAACTATGAAAGTTATTCATAAAATTTTCTGCTTTAGATCTTTTTTATAAAAATTAAAATTTATTTTAATAAATTTTAATTTTATAAAAATCTAAAGCAAAAATTTACTGAATCAACAATATAAATAAGATCAAATAAAGCAGATATCAAGTTATTCATAAAACAAAATTCCGATTTTGCTTAAATTTTGGGTACATGTAGAAACTAATTTTTAAGCTAAACAATATTTGATAGCATGTTTAAATAATATACTATTTTTAATTTGGAATCTCACATTTTCGGAACTAAATTTATTTAGGTATAACAAAAAATTATTGCACTTGACTTGCTATTTGATTTTTTCATTTTTATGCAGATAGACGGCATTTACATTATGCATTTATTGACGGATATTTACTTCTTTCAAAACCAACGATACCTAACTATTTGCCACGATATCACTCGACATCTATCGCTCGCATAAATACATTCAAAACAAAAGCAACATTTTAAAATTTGTTGTTGTTTCAAATGTATTTATGCGAGCGAAATATTCAGTGACATCGTGTGCAAGGCAGTAAGTTAATAAATTAAGCAAAGTACGAGGTTCCGTACCTATATACAATGTGTTTATAGAACATTTACATTGTTGTTTATAGTACTTGTTGTTGTACATTGCAGTCACAACATTCTGTGAAAATTTTAGCTCTCTAGCTCTGTTGTTTTTAGTTTTTATTGTTGTAACAGTGCGGTACAACAATATCTTGTGCAAATTTCAACTCTTTAGCTCTTATTCAAAAAATTAAAGCTAATTTTTCTTAAAATTGGGCACCTGCTATGAAGGCACTCCGTAGTTTTTATGTTATTGTTTTGAGTTTCATGCCGCAACAACAGCATGTGCGAATTTCAGCTCTCTAGCTCTTATAGTTCAAAAGTTGCCTGATTTTAATTAAAATGAGTCACCTGTTGTATCGAGGCAACTCGTAGTTTTATGTTGTTGTTGTTTTTAGTGTTTGTTGATGTAGCGGCACGATACAACGACATCCTGTGAAAATTCCGTTCTCTATCCTTACCGTTTCGGAGAATGGAGCCTGTGACGGGCGGACGGACAGTGTAGTCTCAGCAATAAGGTTCCGTTTGACTTTTCAGTACTGAACCTTAAAAATGACCCGAACCAACCGAAAACATATATTACACACAACATACCTATCATAAACAGTTTTAAACCAAATAATATAAACAATTATATTCCTATCATTCTCATGCCTATTAACATATTATAATATTTCATATTCATTCGTTGGTATAAATACATTTGATGCAAAAATTTTGAATTTGTTTTTGTAATGTATTTATGCGAACGAAGGAATATGTTCGAAAATAAGGAAAGACACGCAGTAAGTTTGTGATTCCGTTTGAATTTATTATTATTTTAATTTAAAACCAAGGGGAAATACAAATTTTCACGTAATTTTGTAACGTGACGTAACATTTAACGCAACCCAAAACCCTTACTAATTTTAAAAATATTATTTTTTTCGATAGCCTATTTGACGTATTTTACACAAGCTTGCGAAGAAGCCCTTCTGCTTAACTACAAAACACATAGAACCCTTTGCAACAATCGTATCAGCAATTTTGAGATAAAATATTTAAATTTGTTAAACAATACTGTTGAAATTTCATTTCATTGTTATAAGGTACTTTAGAACTTCTTCAAATATTTTAGGAAAGGCATACATTTGCTTGTTAGTCTGCATTTAACTTCTTTATTTATTTCTAATCACAGATGCAATTAATCGAAAATGCTGTTGATACCATCTTGTCTTGCATATATTTTTAATCACACCGCCATACATTACAAATTTACTATAAGTAACATGCAGCAGATAACAAGTAAAAACTATTTTACCTTCTTGTTTTGCCTCATTTTTAATCTGTTTTTAAATAAAAGCTTGACCAAATTTCTTTATATTTCGAATCTTGCGTTTAGGATCTGTTAACAAAATTTTTAGCAGTTTAAATTTTAATTTTATTATAAAAATTTGTTTATCTGATTATGTTCGTATGTATAAAAATACATTTACTAAATGAAAAGAAAATAAAATATTTCTTCTAGACATAAATTCAAAATTCGAAATATATAGATCGTTGTATAAAGAAATTTGGCCAACTTTATTTAAAAACAGATTAAAAATGAGGCAAAACAAAAGGTAAAATAAAGATAGTTGATCCAGAAAAATATATAAATCATTGAGTAAAACTATTGCAATGTTTGAATTTTTGATTATTTTTAAACCGGTTTCTCCTTTAATTAATCTATAAACATTGCTTAGTAATAGTACACATTAGATTAAACTTCATACATAACATTTCCTTTAGTAAATACGTTTTACTTATATCTGAAGTGCGCGTAACGTATCCTATATAACAAATTTGAAAACAAAAATCTTAAGACTATTAAATATTTTAATAACCTAATCAGTAAACAATAAGCAACAAAATGAGAAAAATTGTAACATACTAAATTTTGCAATCTAAAAAGATGCGAATAGGTCTAAAAATTATGTCCTGTGTTATTGTTTTCTTATGTAAAGTTTTTGAGACAATATTTAAAATAAATACAGTATATTAATAAGACTGAAAAGTAGTTGGAATCAATAAGTGTTTATTTCGACATTGTTCTTAACAAGGCTCCAACATTTTTTCATACGTAGCAGAAAATATTGTTCGCGGAATGGATTTTGGTGGTAAGTGCGCATATATCTATATATTTTATTTGTTACTCTAATAAATAATTCATGACACTCCCACACGAAATAACACATAATTCTTTCGTTTTTTTTATATTTTCCCGCTTAGTGGTATTACTATAATTTTATTCGATTCGACATTGAGAATTTTAGACTTAAAATTTGTGAACTGTTCTCAATTGTTTAAGAATTTTAAATATAAAATTAAATTTGTTGTTAATTGATTTAAATATATAAAATAATCGTTCAATCCGAACCATGAAATCGAAGAGAAATTATTAATCTATTAACGCGATTTCTTCAGAAAAATAAATATATATGCAATCAAACTAAACAAAGAACATAGGTATAAAAAGGAAAATGATTCTACTGATTCCTAATTGCGAGAAATAAGCAAATTCAACTAAAACAGGGGCGAATTATAGAGACCAAAGTATTCATTTGTCTCCAAGAGGACCAAACCAGTAGAGGGCAAGCGTGATAGGTGCATATAGTACATATAGTGTTCATGCATTTTATTTTCAGTTTCTTTTTTGTTCTTGTGCAAAACCAATGTACAACTTTTATTTAAAATTTTAAGATTGGGAAATCCCGACATGATAACATAAAAGTGCCTCAAATTGCAACTCGTAGTTACAAATCCCACAACACGGCAACCCTCTTATCCGTTTCATTACCAAACTGTTTCACGACAACTATGAACGAACATTGCAAACGAGAACAATTGATATTAAAAACAGGGCGAAAGTTAAACGGTGACGACGACGTCGACTTATTCAATGGTTAAGAAAAATATTTTCAGGATTATAATTGTGGAAAAGAATTTAAATATTATATATTGCGTTAATATACATAAATAAATTCAAATAAAATATAATTTCTACGATTTAACAAGTATTTAGACAATATTCTTATGATTTTGAGAATGAAAAACTTTTATAAAATAGTGATTGAGAAAGAAAAAATTTATGTGAAAAAAGGTGGTTGAGGTGAATTTGCAAATTGAAGGAAAAAAAGTTATTCATACAAGAAAAATTAGAGAAGATAAAAAGAAAAAGAAACAATTTATACATATATGTGTGTATGTGCTGAGGAAAAAATCAAAAATAAAATTGTTAAATTATTAAATAATTGCAAAGAGAAAAAATTGTTCATATGCATAACAGAAGATACACATACCTACACAAATCACTGCAAACATAAACGTAGAATTTGACATTTACAAAACGAAATGAAACTATTGAAGATTTAATCTGTTTAAAGACCATAAGGAAACAATGGATATAAAGTAAATTTAAAAGCATTTTGTTGCGTTCAGTGATCAAAGAATAATTAAAGTTTGTGCTTTATATTGGTTTATATTTTAAATTGTGACCAAAGATAAAACAATTATTGACCACTGGTTTTGGGTACGTACGTCGATCGTACGTACACCCGTATCGCGTCGCTCACCTTAAAAAGTATCCGAACAACAATCCGCCACCTTTTCTTCCAACCACTTGCTCTTTGGACACAAAGCAATTTAACAAAGACAAGAGTTGCAGAAAATAGATCAAATAGCAAAATTGTATAAAGCAAGCTCCACCTAAAAAAAACAACAATATCGTCACTACTAAATATAAAGTGACGAACTGAATTTTTAAATATACCTACTTTGCTTGGAACGAAAAATTAAAAAGTCGTAACATGGAATATTATTTAGGTTTGTATAAAAATCAGTCTTTAGATGTTTTATTATATGTTTTTGTTTTTAAAGATTTTGGTGATTTAGAAAATAATAAACGAAATGTATGATATGCATATGTAGTATACACATCTTTACATATTTCCATATGGGTGTATGTGTATTTTTTGCATTTACAAAACGTATCTAACTATGTAATTATTGTGTATATCGCCCATTTACTAAGCAAAAAAAAAAAAAAAAAAAAATGAAAACATGTGTTTATCTATCCTCATTTTCGTTATATTCACCTCACAGTGATGCACTAAGTTTGCAAGCAGGAAATTATATTTGCAATAGTACAAATATGCACATACATTATACATATATAGGTATGCTGTTGTACTACGACAAACTGAAGAGGGCCATCATTTTATTGTGGGAGTGGTTCACTTTCCTACAGAGGTCTACTACTTATAACTTTACAATATACATACATATGGACAACTTTTTATATTACCGAGTAAACAAATTCAGTGTTAAATTCAACAATTAAAGTAAATTATAATAATCTAAAATGCATGAGCACAGAACATACTTATTTTTCGTTCTCCCTCCGATAGCTTTTTCAGGGCATGCACATTTAACTTAAATAGGTACCTACCTACAATTTTAAATGCAAAAAATTAAAAAGGTATAGGTACATCTTCAACACAAACTTTTATAGGTATATAGAAAAAAAAATAGGAAGTTTTTCATTTTTATACCTACAATATTAACTTCACTCTTGCTTAAATCTATCTCCCTAATATTCTCAAGTTGTAGTAGGTAGGTACCTGCAAATATTTCTAATATTTTAATTTTTGTAATATACAGGTAGTTGTTACCTAGGTATTTTTTGTGTGTACATACTTTTGTAGGTAGGTATGCAAGAGTAATTAAGTTCACATATATTTCACAATAAAATAGAAGAACAATTAAGTGAACAAAGTAAATTATGAAGGTGATAGAAAATTTCATTTTTGATTTTTATAACATGTATCTATGTAGGTATTGTTAATGAGTTGTTATTGCTATTATTTATATTTTTTGTACCTACCTAGTATGACAGAAAATATGCGTTTTATTTTCTTTTGTATTGGCTATTCTGTTTTTGCATAGTTTGACATTTACCAGATATTTTTTACTTTTGTTTAATTACTAATTCACAAGATATTTCATTATTTCTTCTTTATCTGTTGTTGTCTTGTGAGTTCTTTCAATCTTCCGCAAGTAGGTATATTTTGAGGTATTTTCTTTATCTTGCTACATTGGAAAATCCATTTATTATGAGGTTGTATTATTTCTTGCATTGTTTTTAACATGCTTTTATTATGCATAAACAAACATTCATATGTTTGAATAATAACTAGAGGAGGCGGCTTATTTTATAAATACGTTTTGCATAGCTTTTTAACATTACTAGGTTAAGCAATTGTTTTTAAAATAAAAATTAGGTACATATACATATGTTCAATTATAATACATACATATAAAGTGTTATTTGGTGGGGTAGAAGGTAAATTGGGAAACGGTTTTAAAAAATGTTTCTTGTTTTATCAAAAGCATACATATATGTCCTTTGTTACAATGCACTCGCGATTATATTAACATCCCAAAATGTAACACTTTCTCTGCCATTGACTGCTTTATTTTATGAATTTTTACAATAACTTTAAAATTTCAGTTACATATTCAATCTATAAAATTACGGGATATTCCGAGTTATTAACATTTGTATGTCAAATATCAATTGCCAAACAAACAAGTGTTTTGAGTTAGTTTTAGGTGCATGAAGATGTAAACGTATTTGATTTTAAGTGTTAATTTTGTTTAGAATATGGATCGAAATAAGTAATGATGTTTTTGATTGCTGCGAAGAAATTTATTGAAATATATCATTTTATCTATCTAAATAAAAATCAACGTTTTTCGTTGGCAGTTGAGAATAACTGGACCGATTTGGAAAATTTTTTTCTTTCTAGTGATCATCATGGTCCAACATAGATTTTTTTTATTTATCTAAACGCCTACTTTTTTCAATTTATCTAAAATTGGAAAGGAGTTGCACTGATTTGGCTAATTTTTCTTACTTCGAAGCAATCCAATTTAAGGACTTAGTATGTTAATTATTACGATATTTAAATTTCTAAATTTAACAGTAAATCATCGTTGTTAGTCGGTAATAGCATGAGTTTTTACGGAAAGAAAATTTGTTACGATTTTTGTGACATTGACACTACATATACGTATGATTGTAGCTACATATACAGTGCTGCTCAAAACTTTTGCAACTGTTGTATCAAGTTAGTGAAAACTGCAATTTCAATTAAATTATTGCAAAAGAAATAAAAAATTCATGTAAAAAGATTCTTTATTAATTCTTATTAATGGGTTATAAAACACAAAAAAGTTTTCGATAACAATTTTTAAGTAAACCACAAAATAACGTAAAAACCCATCTGTTATAGTTCTCAACACATTTGTAACTTACAGTGCTTGGCTCCGATATTTAACATAATTTAGATTTTATATAATAATTGATTGCATAACCACGTCTTTTAATTACTTTTGCAAAATCTTCTCAGCATATACTGAATTGAGTTGCCAATTATATCTCTATGGATGCTGATGCAGCCCAACATAGGGATTCTCGAGTCTTTTAAAAGTTTATATCCTATTTTTCTTTTCTTTATCTCCCAAAGGTTCTCTATGGGGTTCAGGTTAGGGACTGGGCAGGCTAATCAAGCACATACAATTTCTCATTTACTAACCATTGTTTAGTCACCTTAGATGTGTGCTTAAGGCCATTATCATGCTGAAACGCCTGAGCAAGAGTCATTTCCCAAGAAGCGTACTATAACATAATGTCCGACAGAACTTTTGTAGTCCTTGAACTCATAATTCCTTCAATGCTTTCCTTTGGCTGAAAAACAGTCCCAAAGAAAATCTTTCCCTCCATGCTTTACATAGCTTTGCATATTTTGTACTAAGACTCTCGGCTCTCACTATACACTTTTCAACCGAACCACGTAAACTAAATTTTGATTTATCAGAAAAAGAACGCATTTCCCCTTCTGTTTATCACAGTTTTGTTAGAAATGAAGGGGTTTTAACCGTTTTGTATGTTCGAAGTCCTGCATCTATATCCCTTCATCTTACCGTTTGCAATTGAATTTTTATGAATTTTTAATTTCTGTAGATGATATTTGAGAAACTGTCGTAAAATTATTTTAATTTTTCAATCCTATTTTAGCGCAGTCCTACGTTATCTTCCACCTCTATGAAAAGTTATAATATTTCCACTGCATACAACTCAGAGACACTGTTGATTTATGAACATTATATCTTTCTGATATTTCTGTTTGTGCTACGCCATAATTTGTTTTAATATGCTGATCATATTTATTTTCTAAAATTTTTAATTTTTTTCCTGAATATGGCGTGTAAATCCAAATAGATATTATCACAAGAAATTTTTCCAATTAACTGCATTAACTTTGACTGACACTTTTTTCATTGCATTCTATTTTATTTTTGACAGATTTTAATTTTACAGTCTTAAAATTTTGATATACAAGAAAAAATGCGAACTGGGAAGTTGCAAATGTTTTGAGCAAGATGAAATTAGTGTTTTTATTTTAGGTAAAAGTATTAAAATTCTTGTAAAGCAAATTTATTAAAGGTTATAAATAAGTCAAAATGTTTTAAGATATGCTACGATTTATTTTGTTCCAATGATAGTTGCAAGTGCTTTGAGCAACTCTGTATATTATGTATATATATATATATATATATATACAGGTTTTGAGTTTACTGACGAGTTTACTGACGAGCTGAGTAGCATCAGCCAAATTCGGCGGCGTATAGACATGCCCCCGATAACTAAAACAAAAAAATAAAATTTCTTAATAGCGAATAATTCATTTTGGCGTTTTACATTTTTGTAAAATTTAAATTGGAAACAATGGGTACATATATAGACATTCCTTAAATTTTGAAAGATTTAAAATCATATGTAATTTTTTTGTGCAAATAAAACTGACACATATATATGCATGACTTATAGTAATGTTATAAATTCCATTTTCTTTTGAAAAATCTCACGTTACCACATTGTAAATTTTAGGAAGTTATGTGTATATGAATGGGGATGCTGTAAAGATACCTCCACCTGTTGCAACCACCGTATATGCGAATGTTCCTGTTGACACGGCAGTGTTAGCGACCAATTTATATGGTCCCACAACACAGTTAGCAGCACCAGCAGCAGCACGCATCCCATTGATAGCAACAGCTGCTGGACCCCAACAATCACACCATCAAGCTTTGCAAGTTGCTGCTGCACCAGGGCAGCATCAACAACTGATAGCAGCTCACACAGCTGCAACACACACACAACAACCTACGCTAAACAGTGCAAGGCTGCTGTAGCAGCACCACAACATACAGGACCACATCAAATACAGGGCCATCCACAGCAGCAACATTTACAGTACGCTCATCAACAAGCAACTATTGCTGGTGGTCAACCGGACCTACTGTCACAACAACAACGATTGATAACACTGAATATACAGTCATGAATGGAGCCATAACTCAAGACGGCACAGTCGTCTGTTACAGTCAGGAAGATTTACAAGTTGGTGTAGTTGGTGCTCCTGTTGCAGCAAGCGGTAATGTTACAAATTTAGTTGCTGTAGATCAAATGTCTGGTACACCAGTTACAGCAGCTACCGCACAGCAGCAACACAACCTTCATGCTCAACACCATGTAATTCTTAATAGTGGTCCACCTACTACATCAAATACTAACCTACAACAGCAGCAACAGTCGCAACAACAAACTGTTGGTGGTAACAACAATAATAATTTGACTTCTTCATCAAATTCAAATGATAATACCGGCATACCATTGGAACAACTTAAGCAAATGCTGGCTACGCAATTGGAATATTATTTCTCAAGGTTTGTGTTACATTAACACATTTATTGTCTTTGATTTATTTTAGGTTTCAGCCCATAAATAACGTAAACAGTAGAAACAAGCTTTTCTTTCGTTATTGAAAAGTTTTTATAAAATCAAACATTTATTAGTCCTTTTCAAAAATGTTTTTCTTTGTTTTAATGACAAATGTACATATCGCTTTAAAGCAATATTTTAATTGATCTTGCAGGCCCCTAGCAGGACCAAATATTGAAATCACTCAATGAATACATTACTTTACCAAACATGGTATTCTAAAACTAATGTTTATTAAGCTTTTATATGATAGATTTCTGTACAATAGCTGTCAAATAAGCGTTTACAAGCTGAAAATATTTTGTTAAAAGAAGTCAGTAAATATTTAAAAGCCTTTTTCATTTGAATTGTATACGTAGATTTAGTTGTTCAATATTAGGAGCCAATGAGAAAGCAGTTGTTTGTTTTGGCGAATGCTTGTTAAATATGAACGCTTATAGCTTGCTATTAAAGATGATGGGATGTGAAGCTCTTTCAAATCTTCTCAAAGAGAATAATGCCACATAATTATGAATTAAAAAATACATTGTTTCAATTGATTGCAGCGTGATTGCTGTAAAATTATTATAATGCTGTAAATTGTAGTGTTGTAAATATTTAGTTTTAGTACTTATGTTTTATATTTATGTACATTTCAAATTTTATTTATTTCCTTTTATAGGAAAATTTGGCAAATGACTCTTGGCTGCTATCACAAATGGACAGTGATCAATATGTTCCAATATATACCGTGGCCAATTTTAATTTAGTTAAAAGTTAACTAAAGATATAAAACTTATTACAGAAGTGCTTAGAGAATCACCAGATGTGCAGTAGATGAAGAAGGTCTCAGAGTAAGACCAAATCATAAACGATGCATTATAATTTTACGTGAAATTTCTGATCAAACTCCTGTTAAAGATGTGAAGGTAATTCAATAATTCTTATAATTTCCATTTTTCTCGTTGTTAGCAGTAATTGGAATAAAAGAGAATAAATGAACTATCAATACATATTTTTATTTATTTATATATAATAAAAACAACAATCATATTTTTTCAAATTTAGAATATTTTTAATAACGAAAACTGCCCTCGTGTTATTTCGTGTGAATTTGCTGGCAATAATTCATGGTATATTACTTTTGAATCTGACGAAGATGCACAAAAGGCTTTCAAATATTTAAGAGAAGACGTTAAAGAGTTTCAGGTACCATACCTTCATGTATATGCATACACAAACATTTTGTAACATTATCGCTTTTGTTTTCAAGGGAAAACCAATAATGGCTCGAATGAAAGCAAAACCTTTTATAAATAGACTACCAATCGGCCCAGTTTCAACCATAAAAAATGGCTTCCGTTTGACTTCACCACCAGCAGCTGTATATGATCAAACGCTGCTGCTGCAGCAACTGTTGCTTATAGTGCATCACCACAACGTTTCGTTTTGCTGCAAACGGAGCAGCTATATTAACCGCCAGTACCATATAATGGCCAACTACATTTAATTGTAAGACTGACTTTGTTTTCACAATTATTTAAAACATTGCGTATTACTAATAACATACATACACATACACACATTTTGTTTAGCAATTTCAACAGCAGCAATTTTATCCTGGCATTGTTACACCTTGGCCTACGGCGACTGCTGCTGCTGTAGCAGCTACCCGCAACAACTGCTCATGGTCAAAATTACTATGAGATCGGTAATGTGTTTACGGCAAACGGATTACCTCCTGCGAGTACCTGCTTATGCCGACAGCGCCACCTCCTACACAAACTCCTGGTTTAACTGGTAGCACAAAACCGCAAAGCGGTGGTGGTGGGGGTGGCGGAGGCGGTGGACTATAACAACAATCATCGTAATAATTCTGGAAATAGTGGGGACAAAGTGGGTGGCCATCGTAAGCAGCCACGAAACAGTAACCTACAACAGTTGCAGCAAACATCCCAATCTCAACAACAGTTGACTGGTAGCAATATAATTGTGTCCAGTGTGAATGTTGGCGGAAGTGGGGGCTTGGTCGGAGTTATGCCGACCGCTATTGTAGATTCTCATCAGCAAGCAATGAACCAACAGCATCAAATGCAACAACAGCAACAACCACCCAACAACAACAGCAACCGTCTTCAAGTCAACAACAAACTGTTCAGCAAAGTAACAATACCAGACATTATTCAAGTATGAAATCAAGCACTGGTAATGCTAATTTGAAATATATTTTTTTGAATTTTTAAACAGTATATTAATTAAAATTTTCAATATATATATTAATTTTTTAGGGGCATCCCAAAATCTTCAATTGATAAATCCTATGGTGGCGGCAATTCAGGCTCATTAGTAGTCATCATCATTATAATACGCAAAAATCAAACAACTCATCATGTACAAACACAGCAACAAACCCAGCAACAACCTCAACAAATGAGTAGTGGTCCTGCTTCAACACATATACAACAAAGTCACTATCAAATGCCTTCCTCTAACACTCAATCTGGTGCTATGCAGCATGCTTCCTATACGACACATTCTGTACCAACGGTATCTGCACAACATCATCATTCGCAACAACAGCAGATTCATCAACAGCAGCGCATGACTTACAGGAGGATGCCAGTGTAGATGTTGTTCATCAATCACAAATTGTTGTGCAACACGTACCACAACAGGGCACCACCATAATCCACGCAGAATGTGACATCATCATCTTCTTCATTAGCAAACTCGGTTGGCGGAAGCGGTGTCGGAAGTGGCGGCGGTGTTGGAAAAGATCCGCCACACTGGTCCCAATCTCGGCCAAGGCGAAGACGACGTGACGACGATAATTCTGGCATGACATATTCACCGAACAATCGTGTTACCGGCGGTGGAGGAGGTGGTGGCGGGGTTAGTATTACTACATTTTATACTTCCGTACCTAATAACAATTGTTGTTATTTGACAACATCATCCGGTAGCAGTAAAAATATACTAATAGATTTAGGAATTAGGGGTTTTGGTGTATTAGGTGGAGGCTTGGGGGCCGTAGATGCTCATTTATTAGGTAGTAGAGATATAACTGATGCTAACAGAGGCTTTGGCGGTTACATAAGAAATCATTTAAACGTGATGGAAAGGGATGTAGTCTGTAGCGGCGGAAACAATGTTACTGATAAAATGTATCTAGTAACGGACAATCCTACCTCCACCACCATCACCACTACTACCAACAACATCACACAAAAAGGCAATGTCACCACCATCAGCAGCAACAATAGCGGTGGCAGTATTCAAGCTTTTCTTCAAGTTTCTTTTACAAATATAAGAAAGTTACACTAATACATCAAGTAGTAATAATTTAAAACTTGTACAACTGCCACTAAAAATTTCAACAAAAACAACATTAATAAAATTACTAATAATACTAACAGTAGTAATAACAATAGTAAAAAATATAATACAACATCTAATAAAATCTTCTAATTTTCAACAGCAATCATATAACTCAACGCACCATTCTCAACAAAGTGGTGGTAACTCCAGCGGAGGAGGAGGAGGAGGATCAGGGGCAATGTTATGTCTTCATCACAAGGCAATAGTCATCATCATTCGAATCGTAATGATATTACTGGTGGTAGTCATCATGGCGGTGGTGGTGGTGGTGGTTACTCGTCGCATCGTAGTGATAACGAACACCGCGGTGGTTATAAAGGTAACAATTATAATCCTCACTATAATAGTGGAGGTGGCGGTGGTTCTCACTCCCACCATTCTTCGAATAATTCATCATCACATCATCATAATCAACATCACAATACAGCTTCATCATCAGGTTCCTCACAACAACAGCAGCAACAAATGCAACAACACCATACTTCTTCCACATCATCATCATCATCGACACAACACCATTCAATGACAGCTTCATCTTCTACTCATCATTACAACCCACATCATCATAGTAACGAAGGTGGTGGTGGTGGAGCAAGTGGAGGAGGAGTGGCTGGAGGTGTTGGAGGTGGACGTGATGCTGGTGGTGGAAGTCGCACCTACGAGGGCCGTCATGCATCTGGTGGGGGTTCTAGTTATGCTGCCGTAATAATGATAGACCTGGTGGGGTCAGGTGTTGGAGGGGCGGCGGAGGTCGCCACCATGGTAACTATCATCATAACAGCCATCACAGAGCCATCACCACCATCATCAGCAGCAACAACAATGCAACAGAATGCTGCACCACCGCAACCACCGCAATTTGACTTAGAAGCTGCAGCTTTTCCACCACTGCCAGGTGAGTAGTAACAAAACTCATTTTTTTCCTTTTGAATAGTGTGCCATTTTTTGTACTCAAATCAAATATTGTTATCCATTCATTGCAATGTAGGTTAGGTTATTTACGCAGACCTTCATTGCAATGCAATTTGATCAAGAAATAATTCCCAAAGAAAGAAAAACGAAAAAAAAACATTGGTGTGTGTGCAATAAACCCTTGTGTAACTACTTATAATCTGACTTATTACCTTATGGTATTGCAAATAAATAAATTGAAATTACAAAAAAAGCATCAACGGGACCATGCGGAGCGTATCTTCTACC
Source organism: Eumeta japonica (assembly GCA_005406025.1). Lineage (NCBI taxonomy): Eukaryota > Metazoa > Arthropoda > Insecta > Lepidoptera > Psychidae > Eumeta > Eumeta japonica. The sequence goes on from BGZK01002802.1 coordinate 28,099, forward strand.
AAAGTAGATGCATCACGGATCTTTAATAAATGATTTTTTCATAATAAAATTGCAATGCCAATAAGGAAAAATATCGTTAATTTAGTATAAATTTTCAGGTTTTCAAAGCAATGCTTGCATTTATGCTAATGCTGTTCATTAAAAACTAAAAGTCTTATGCATAATGAAAAGCATTTGCTACCTACATACATATATGTATGTACACGTGCCAAATTTACCTTAACTTATATCTTTCCAAAATATGTATTACATATTATTAAAATATACATTTTTATACTTCCAGCCACATCATCGTCAGTGGCTTCTAGTAATGTTGCAACCAGTGGTTCCAATAGTAAACAAACTGCCAGTGCACTTCATCAACAACATCAGCAGCAACAACAGCAAGTGAGTTTAAATGATGCTACCCCATCTGCCAATAATAACAACAACAATACTATCAATAATAGTAATAGTAATAGTAGCAACAACAGCATTACCAATGCAGTTGACCAACATTCACAGCAAACTCATCAACAACAGCAACAATATCACCAACAGCAGCCAAAAAACGCCAATACTCAACCCTATCAACATCAGCAAACACAACAGCAAAATTCAAGTAACAATTTAATACAAAATAGTTCCTCAATTAATTCGGGAAACGGTAATAACAATGGTAGTGGTTGGGTAGAAAATCGTTTAGCTGATGTAGTACGCGGAAGTGGTAACAGCAATAATACTAGTGGTGGAGGAGGAGGAGGAGGAGGAAAAAAATCTCGTAAAGATTCCGGCCACAACAATAAACAGCATACTTTTTATCAACAACAGAGAGTTAATACAGCTATAAGTCCGACCCCAACGAGTGGTGTAGGCAATTGTAGTACTAATCTCTCTGCCTCCAATGTTCTCAATGCCATTAATACGTCAAACAACAATAACTCCTCGACCTCAGTTGTTAATTCGCCCGCCATAGAAACTGTAAACATTGATGATTTGAAGCAACGCGATCATTCAAATGCAAATAGCAAAAATAATAACAATAATAAGTCGACAAATAAACAAAATTCAAATAACTCTGCAACTGTGATACCGTGTATAACACAAAACAAAACAAATACTACAAATATAAAAGTGGAAGTAGCAATATTGTTGCAGTACAATTTACTACCACCAAAGCTCTTCTACTACTACAGATTGTAATAGCAGCACTTGTAGTAGTACCTGCATGAACAGTAGTGGTGGCCCAACAAGTTATCCTTCTGAAAAACTTAACAAGACTGATGAATATTTGGTACATACCATAAATAATCCTATTGCCACTGGAGGAGGAATAGTTGGAGGAAGTAGTGGTACTAATTTGGACATAAATCAACTTATGTTCATGCTTGTGCTAGTAACACTACAAATGAATCAACAACGAAAAAATTTACCTCTAAAATTTCGTCATCAACAACAGCTACTGTAGCCGCAGGTGTGCAGCGTATTACAATGACCACTAACCTTGCCGAATGCAGCCTCAACAATCATAAAACCACCTGCCATTGCAGCGTTAATTGCCAAAAAGGAGACGCCTAGAGATGCTACTAAACAAAAGCTTAGCCAACGTCAACAAGCTCAACATCTACTGAAAACATTGCTGCTGCTATCGCTGCTTCGTCCGTGACCAGTTCTAGCATTACGTCTAACACGGCAATACCTTCTACAGGCGGCTCAAACTCGGCGGCATCTCGTTTAAGTTATGCTCAAGTAGCTCAACGTAAAGATGACAATGCCACAATTGTTAGTATTTCGTCGCCTGTCATTTCAAATAAACACGAATCAGTAATAACTACTTCTTGCCCCTCCTCCTCTGTGACGACTTCCACAAATTCTTCCTCATCAGCCGGACCAAATAAAATCGATGGAAATGAAAAAATTTATCTAATAATAGTTCACCCTCAAACAGTTGTTCCGCAGTTGCTGTTGGTTGCGCTTAACACTTGTGCGACGGTTAGCTCAAGTATGTCCTCGTCCTCCTCTTCTTCCTCCTCATCAGGTGCTGGTGCTGCATCTCTCACTGTAACTGGTGCTGTGAACAGTGGCAGCAATGTTTCTGTAACATTGCGCACTGAAATTTCAAAGAAAAAGGTAAAGCATTTAATTCTCAATTCATCAATTAATGACGTTTTCGTTACTGAACAAAAATATTGCCAAATAAATAAGTACATATGTATATAAATTTGTAATACCATACTAAAATATGTATTTTGAAATTTGCACTTTTTAAATAATATTAATTTTACTGGTAAAATTCTTACATTACAAATTTATGAAAAAATTTTTTGAGATAATGGACTCATGAAAGCAAACATCCTATGTATCAAAGTTCTACTCGAACTTTGGATGTACATATGCATTTACCAAGTTTTTATTTTAAGGTGCACAAAAAAATTTGTTTCCTAAAAGTATTTTTTTTGCATAAAATCTAACACAGTTTCTTATTGAATGGTAAATCATCTTCATTTTCGTTTACTTACGGCCTTTCGCTTGTCGTTGTAAAATTTCATTTATATATTTCCTTTTAATAAGTGCTAATAATTTTTTTTTCTTTAGTTTATTTTATAATAATTAAAATTATATTTTATTTTTCAGACATTTCCCGTGAAATCGTCAATCAAATGCGGTAGTATTGCGAGTATTGGCAGCAGTGGTGTTAATAGTATTATAAATAATCCATCTTTGTCAAATCAGCCCCGACACGGCGCCAGCGTGTGACTCTAGAGGTATAAATTCACGTGATCGTAATGATACTACGGAAATAGTGGCAACAATAGCGCTAATACTAGTAGTAATCGTAAAATCCACACAGAACGAGTAATATTAATTAAGTCCATCCTACTCGCAAAGAAAGACTTAGAACCTATAATATGTCAGATGACAAATACAATTTTATGGATTTTACCTATACAATAGTTCCAAATAATAAGACTCGAAGAACTGATTTAGGCTTTTTCTAACGCAAAAATTCGTTTCGTTTTTTCATTCAAATATGTATTGCATACATATGTGTTTATACATAAGTTTAGGATGATATGAATATATGCGTACATACATATACATATATATACACACATTTATATAGGACTTATGGTTTTGGAACGTATCTAATTAAAATTAACAATACAGCAAGACATTCGACATTAGTGTCAAAATATTTTAGAAAACGATTAACAAATTTAAAAGAAAATACTAGAAAAATAGTTAAGGTTTTCTTTTATACATACTGAAATATTTACTAAAATTTTTAGATTTTTTGTTTGTTTTTTATGTGAAACTGATTTTTGAAAATTAATTTAACTTTTATTTATTATTTATTTTTTTTTATGTAAAGAAGACTATATATATTATAAAAATATAATAAAACTGCTACTTATCACTACTACTTCTACTACTATTCTCTACTACAACTACTATTTGACTACACATATGGAAAACAAAATTTGCTAAAATAAGATTAATGCTTATAACCTCTTACAAATTAATGATATATCATCTCAAAAACATTACAAGTGCATAAGATGCAAATCGTTTGCAGAATAATGTTATACGTTCAGAAAATAGATATACGAGTAATCATTTATTATCTTTATCTTATAAATAAGGCAGTTTGCTGAGCAGATGTTACCTTCAAGGTAAGTTTTGCCCTTTATATACATACATAAATATATAAATGTTTATGTACATATACATATTTCCCTTCTATGCATTAATATAGTACACATAGTAATAAATATACATATAAATAAATTAACTAATGTACGTCGCTCAATCGATTTACAAACCAATAAATGTGTTAGAAAGATCTACGAAAGAAGCGTGCAAGTTGCAGTTCTGCAAATCATGAGTTTTTAAGTCATATGTGGTATATATTAACTACTCCAACAGATACATTTGTATAAGCTAAGTTCTATTTATCTTAGAAAATCAAAATAAATGTACATACATTCAGATATTTTGCACGTGATTTTCAGAACAGAGTTAAAGCTCAATTTGTATAGATACACAACAAGAGTTTTGAAACAAAAATAGCAGATTACGAATATTACTGACTTTTTAATATTCTTCAAAAAGATATATTTCTGCATATATTTCTGTTTTTATAATTACGATTTTCATTATATCTTTAAAGGTTAATTTTATTTTGAGAGCTTCCCAAGTTGTTCGCTGGTGGATGGCTTCTGATTTCTTTAAAGTCCTTATCAAAATACAAAACCATTCCCTTGCTCTTTTTACCTTTTATATGTTTTAAAACAAAATCCTCATATTAGCGACATTTCTTTTCTGCAATGATGAATCGTGGCATTTTCAATGCGTAATATATTAATTCCACACCATAATAAGTAAAACAATTTCATAGCATTGTTTTTGATCCATCAAATACAATCATTTTACAATCAATGATTGGATAACATAAAAATTAAACGATTTGAGCAGTGGTACTGCTATTTTTATGTTGCATGTACCATATATGCCACATAAAACAAATACTGCGCAAAAATATTTTAGAAATATGAGCATTCACATCCTAACACAGATGGGTTTATATATATAATAGTAAAACCATAAGTTTTGAATTGAATGCCGTTTCAGTCCACGATTCTGCAATTAGGCAAAATAATGGAATTATCATTAAGTTTTATTTTTTTCTTTCAGGTATTTTTTGTAAGCATGTACGTCAAATGGAATATTTTAAAATAAAAATAATATAGTGTATATTATTAACAAGGACCAGTCAAGTATTTCTTTTTTAATTTTTTTTTATTTACCTTCATTGTTTTTCTTATAGTAGTTAAAGAAATGAAGTAGAAATGAAAACAAATAACAAAATGTATAAAATATAATCGAAAACACAAGAACAAGTAATTTAAATTTACGTTATAATGAAAAGTACCATTAAACAATATCAAAATACTACAAATATAATATGTGTAGTGTGAAAACGAGGACATATATACGTCCAGTACTTACATACATATGTATGCATGTTAGACGGTACTTATTTATATTATGCATATCACCGCAATTTTCACCCGCAATTGTTAGCAATTACAATTGCAAAATTGTTTACTAAGAAATTAGAAAGAAAACGTGGCAATATCATTGTAGCAAACAATTTATTTGTTTACAATTTTGAAATAAGATTTTAAAAGGATCTTTCACACATCGTATCACAACTTTAAAGTAACGTATTGGATTTAAGCAATTTTGGGTTTATTAAGAAAGAATGAATTATTTTTTCTAAAAAGCGTTTTCCTGGTAGTGAAATGCCAAGGTATATTTGGAATTATGAAGATTATTTATATATAATATATTTGTAGTTCTATCATGGCCAAAAATTGCTTAATGTGCTCATATGACTCATGCATACGTACTGCAATATACATTTTGATAAAAAAAAATGATCAAAACTGGCTTTTGTTTTATCGGAAATAAAACAAGAACTATCTCATCAATTTTTTACTAACTAACGTTTATTTCTATTATATAATATATTTATGGCGTTTATTTTTAAAAATTGATAATTTTTAATCAAAAATTCTTTTATCAACTTCACTTTTGTAAATAGAATTATAATTCAAGCTAAATATTTATGGCTATATACTGAAAACATATTGAGTGTTTAATCAGCTCTTATTTTACGTTGTGTTTAATAAACGTAAATATTTTTCAAATTTTCAATTACATTTGCTTACACTTTATTTTAATGGCATTCTCTAGCAGAGAATTGAACTTGAATTTAATTCAAACAATTCAGTTCTTTTAGGCTGCTATTCAAGTTTCGAAAAGCAGTTTATACAAAGTCAGAACTACATTTTAATTTTAACTTTATATTAAAGTTCCATTAAATTCTAAAATCACAATTAAATTTAAACTTTATCATTATTCTAAGCTTCAAAACTATGGGTTTTCAATAAAAATATGATGGACGAATTTTGCCATAGTTTGAGTAAACAAAGCAATTTATACTATTTTGTTCATATTCACTTTTTAAACATTACGTTTTCAAAATATTGAATTTTTTGTTTGTTTAGTGAACTTTTATTAAACACTTAATACATATAAGTTTTTCTATTAAAATTTAATATGCTCGAAATAAAATAAGTTTTGTGTATATTGGGTAACTTATGAATTTATTAGTTGTACTAAAAAATCGTATTAGAACGATTTAAGCATAGTTTATAATTTTTTACATATTGCAAAACAAAATTGAATACATACTTTTAAAGTTATTTAAAAATGTAAAAAAAAAAATATATTTACATAAAAGTACATTTCTATAGATTTTGTAATAAACCATCATAACGATGTCAACAAATTTTAGTAGTTACCTATGGGAAGAAAATCCTTTTTTAATATGTTGCGTAGCGTAATTGCATAATGTAACTACCGTTTGTTTTGTATTAACATAAATTTATGCACATTTACATATGCATATGTATAACAATTATATAATACATATACATGCATACAAACATTTTTAATAATAATTTTGCTAAATTTTGGCACAAAACATAAAATCGATTTGGTTATAACCAAAAAAAAAAAACATTAATTTTTAAAATATGTATTTCAAATGAAATCGATACATTATACTGCTTTTCGTTTATTGGTCACATATTTTTCTTGTGTAAATATAGTAAAGCTATTTGTATATTGTTACCTTTTTTGTTATATGCCATTACATAACTCTTCGACGTATTGTACCGATTTTCGTTGACTCAATGCATGGAAGTCGTACCCATTAAGCCTAATTATCTTGATAGGGAATTGAATGCACTTCACAGCAGTGTTAATCAATCCATATACATGCATACATATGTGGACTTATATTGCTATTTTGATTTATTACCAATGACTTCATTGCAGTGAACCGACTAAAATGGATACAATGTACCGATCAAAGAGACCAATTGGTTCTATGTCACACACACACACACTCTGCATTAGTTTTAATAAAATAGTTTGTTATTTACATAAAAAAAGACATAAATTTTATGCACAAGTCAAGTTTCTTTTCATAAACGTATCAGAAAAATGGATCGAAAGAAAAAGATGCTGGGTTCAATAAATGCAAATTTAAGAAATTTTTTATTAAGCTGCAGATTAACACAGAAGGCTAACATACATTCCTGTCCCAGAATCAATTTCGATCGCAGTTCTTTCGATTCTCCAAAAGCTTCTTCAGACGAATAAAATCTTACTAAAATCCACAAAATCAAATAAATCACTTTATTTTTATTTCAATTTTTCATTTATTTTTTTTTTTTTGATTTGCACAATATCACCATATTTAACTTGAGTAACAAAGCTAAAATTTATTGAAATGAAGTGCAATAAAGCGATCAAGGTATGAAGAACGATAAAACAAAATCGAATAATCCCACTTATTGCAGTTGTCGACATCGTTGTTACATCAGCTCGTCATCAAAAGAAAATCTCATTTGTTTAATTGTTCCGACAATTATATATTTCGTGTACTTGAGTGCTTATTTTATGTCGACATCTGAAATATGATGGGGATATTTGTGGCTTGATTTTGTCACGATTTTAATGTTTTCTATGAATTGGACTCCATAAAAGATGTTTTTAAAATCATAAATAAAATAAATAATTTTGACTAAAGATGCATTGTGCAAATATAACTAATGGCTGAAACTTCAACAATATATTGTACATACATAAAACAAGGGCATATTAGCATAAAGAATTAGTAAAACAAAAAATATTTATTTTGCTACTATTTTTTTTAACTTTCAATTTATTTTTTTTCTTTACTTTCTTAAAAAAATTGTAAATATGAATTTAAATTCAACAATTTCATTGTTTTAAGTTTGAAGCATCTTAACGTTTATTAAGATCAATGTGAGGAGTGTGTTTTTATGAACTATACAATTTTAATGTACGTTTATTTTAATTTACAAAGTTAAGTTTTTTTTATACATACAACAGCTAAAAACACTTTAAATTTACATACATTTGTGAGTACGTGAAGAACTATACAAATGGTATAGAACTCATAAAAATTCTCAGTTTAATGGTTTCACTTTCAATTAAAACACACATTTTACAAACGTTATCTAAATAAAAAAGGAAAAATCAAATATATCATCTATGTATTTGTGTATTTTACACATTCACAACTCACATTCAGTCTCTGTTTAATCGTCAAAATTTCAGCACAAAACTCACTAATATTTTATTAAATTGGAACTAATTCTGTCCCTGTAACGAAAAAGAAAAAAAACATTAAATGTTTTTTTTCATTTTGTTTGTTACAATGTCCGTCGAAGTTAAATTTTATTTACAAGAAATAACAAAATATATACCCACACAAGAACAACATTATATGTATATATATTTAATCCAATATTTTTTTTTTCTTATTTATTATCATTTGAGCAAATATTTTTTTTTAGCTATATAGTACATTAATACTTTATATATAGATATATATATTTTCTAATTTTATAAGTTTTGAATTTTTGTCCTTAATGAAAATATTAGGCATATTAATTTCTTATTAATCTTTTTTGTTTGTTTTGTTTTGCAAACAATAATTAAGTACTGGTCCCTATGTATCTTATAAAGCAAAAATATAAGAATATGCAATTAAAATGTTTAGTTCCACAAAATCAAAACAAATGTGTAAATGTACAGCATCAAGTTAATATTTAAATAGTCATAGCAAGTAAATCACTTAATATGTTAGAACGTACACATGCCCACACATAAAAATATCTGAAGATCAAATACCTTTATAAACAATAAAATATTTTGTATTTGTATAAGGGAGTACCTAAAATAAACAAATCAACTATGTTATATCAAAATAGGAATGCTTGCCATTCATCTTAAAAATATAAAAAGACTTAAAAGCCAACATAAAACAAATACGCTGGGATACATTTCAATTCGATTGGAAAGAAACAGCTTTCAATTGCCAATAGAACCATACACATCAGAAGTTTTTCTTTCGAATTTGATTACAGAGCTATTCCCTTAGTGCGGTCAGTGAGGGTTGTGTTGGTTTTGGTAATCGTTCAGAAACCTTCGAATCTTAAACGAATTTGGTTTTCTTATATATGACTGTTTTAGTGATGCCTTCTTAAAACATCGAGTTGCTCACTTACTTTCACGATCTCGTTCTCATAATTAGACTGAAAACAAAAGCACATTCAAAATTTCTGGTTACCATAAATGCATTAAGGCACAGCTAGAAAATTTATGGAAATCAAAAATTTACAAAAATGTAAATAAGCTATTTTGTTACCGTAAAAGGTTATGTTTTTTAACGAAAATGTTTATCATTCATTGAATTTTGTTTTTAATACTATATATTATTATCAATTAAATAATAGTCGTATAAATTTATTGCAGTTCTATGCTCTGTAATGCAAAATAAAAGAACTTTCTAAAAATTTGTCATTCGTTACTTCAATATTTCTTTGAAGCACTCAGACGAGGTTTAATAAAAGGCACATTTTGGAAAATAGCAAATTATCGTTTCAATCGTAATAATTTAAGAAGACATTATTAAACAAATTAGACAATTTGCTTAAAATTGTATTCTATAGAAAAAACTACGATGTATATAATTTCTATTTAAACGGATTTTGTTAAATTTTGTAAAGAAAACTAAACTAAAATAACTAAACACAGTATGCAAAATATTACTCTTAAAATAACTTATTTAGAATTTAGTTTTGATTTATAGCTATCAAAATGTAGGTAACGAATGACAAAAATGTAAGGCAATAATGCGTTAAAACAAAAAAAAGTGAAATACACTTATTTTTTGAAGAGTATGTTGTATTTCTACCATCTACAGACATTACTAATGCATTACATTAATTTAATGTTAGCTGCATTCATACTTTTATATTGTTTTACAATCTTGATATATTCTCTTTTGATCAGAGCTCGAGTGTCTTAAAATAAATCAATTGAATTTTATTTATCCGCCAACTTGCGTTATTTTAATTTTTATATTTGACAGACAATAATAAATTTTCTTCCTTTTTTCAGACTTAAAGCCTTGAAATTTTTATAATTGGAAAAAATATAGCCTTAGGGCCGAATAAAACTAATCAACATATACAATAATTAAAAGAAGCAGTCAATTGATTATATAATTTGCTACATATAGCATAAGTGCTTACAAATTTTTTTGTTGATTTTCATTTTTCGATTGCAGTATAATAAATAATAGCTCTGTACACACTTTTTACTCTATCCAAATATACTACATTAGCAGGACTCTTTAATCACAATTTACTATAAATAATGCAAATCGCTGTTTTATTGTTTTTTCCCTTTTGTCAGATGTTAAACACACAAAATTTAAACAAGATAGGGTCGAAAATCCTAAATGTTAAATTGTTTTTCTTTCCTTGTATTCATAATTTATTATGCTTATAATATTTTAAAATAAAAAAATAAATAACGAGATAAAATATTTTGTAAATGGCAGTGGCAAACTTTTAGTGTACTCATTTTATTCAAATACATTTATTAGAAAAATATATACATATGTATACATTCTAACAGATCCCGTACAAAATACTGTTTTGATTTGTTGTTCGTTCGTAAACGATCCGCCAATTTGCAATTTTATTTGATTGCACCGTAGCTATCACCTTTAGTGGTTGAAGGCTTTGAAACTAATTTTCAAGTTAATTTCTTTCTTATAAGAATAACTAGTCCTTCAGCATAATCGTAAAGGAAAAAAGCAAAATGTTAGTTATAAAAACAATACGACCAATAAAAGCTCTTTATCAAATAAAAAAAAGCTTTAATTTTTTTTTTAGTTAACCTTCTGGGTAAGGTCAACCATCAAACTTTCAATCACTTTGAATTTAAGCAAATGTGTCGTAGGGAGTTACACTTTGATACGATTCGAAAGAAAAAGCTTTAGAATGTAATTTTGTTGAGTTTGATAAGTCGAAAAGGGCGTTACGGCATTCTGTTAAGACAAACTCATTTCGACGACATTTGGTTGTGACTTGTCATGTTTTATCCGATTTTGGTTAATGATTGATTTTATTTTTTTTTTATTTAGGGTAGATAAAAACTTGGTGTTTTTTATTTTATAAATTTTAAATTAAAGAACTGTTGAGCAGACTGTGATTCTTAAGAAATCAGAACGTTTTATTTTTAAACATACCAATTAACCACACGAAAATATACAGCACTAATTAGCAATAAATAATACCAATCTTTTTGCATATCTCTTATGAAAATATGAAATAAGCTTGTAACATTTCAAACTATGTATCTAATATTTAACTTAAGTAACAATAGAAATCTGTTGCAAAATAAAAGGCTTTTATAAAGCTTTAAGTTTACAAATTTCAGATATTATTTTTAAATAAAACACTTACAAAATTTTAAATTCTAATTGCTAAAAGTGCCTATAAATAAAATATTATGTAAAATAAGATAAAATACATATATATCTGTAAATATATACCCCATTAAATCAACAGTATAGATAAAGTTGAGAAAATTTAATTTCATATATTATTTCATTAGTTTTACTATTTCTAAATTAATTGGTTGTATGTAATAAAAATGTGTAAATTTTATAATTTTGCAAACTATCAAAATTGAAATAATATCAATGCAATTATGACTCGTTTTATTGATAAAACAACACCAGTAGTTCATACATACATACATACATATATTTTATGCCTTACAATGAATGTTTTACTTCTTATGTATTATAACACAAATTTGTATTTTGTGTGTTTTATATGTATCTACATGTGTACATACATATATGTATGAAATTAGAATCAACGTTTAAGGATTAAAAATCAAATAATAAATAATTTTTAATACTTTGTAACAAACATTAATTAATTTAATTCCATCCCTACTAAAAATTTCACCCATTTTAATTTATTTTCGTTTTTTTAGATTTGGTTTAGTGTTGATTTATTTTGGAGGCTTAGTAAAATATTGCGATCTTTTATTCATAACAAAATATTTTATACACATCGTTGCTGTTTCCATCTCATTTAAATACATTTGTATACACGCTTACAGTTAACATAAGGTTTCTCTTTTCGTTATTAATAAACTGACCTCTTCCTTTGTAGATTTTTAATATGTTTGAGATTCTTTTTTTTTATAAAAAAAATATTAAAATAGTTATTTTTTTTATAAAAAAAATTACTTTAAGCTTAAATATTAAGTTATTAATAAACTGTATTGTTAAGTAAAATGCAAGTCATCAATTCGTCAACGAGGTATCGACTTGCAAACCAATAAAACTTACTCAAAAGCAAACTTTTGCAAGATCTATTTCTGCATGCCCTATAAATGCGAAAAATTTGTATGCATTTACACATATTGTTTTGTAAGATCTATTTATCAGGTACGATTGTCAGATTTATATGTACATATTTGTATAAATTTTGTGAGACAATAAAAACATAAAATCTTGAACTGCTGATTTACTAGTTTATTTGAAGTTTTACCTTTTTATTTTTATATCTTTAATGCCATAGTCATTATCAGCTGTGTATGACATATAAACGTTATTTTTTTATCGAATTGGGGAAACAATTTCTGCCAGTTCATCGATATCCAATCTGTTCGTTAGTCACATATACATTTGAAATAATAATAACATTTTGAAAATTGGTTTTGTTTTATCACATTTTATTGTTCAGTATTAAAAAAAAACTGGAACTTCAATCAAATCTACTATATTAAACAAGATCCGCAATAAACTTTTCTAACAATAAATAAATAATCTTAATACCTGCCAATGGGGTTTCAGCAACAGTACCACATAACTGATTCGATTCACACGGGATTAAGATTAACTTTTACTTCATACAGTTTATTGGCATTAAATGGATAAATTTTTTTCGGTCTCTCTTCCCCTGCGGAGCATCTAAACGGCATTAAAATATTCATTTTTTTCCTCGTATGAAATGCGAGTTTAAAATTTAATTAAGAAGTTTAAATACAATATAAAGCTAAACTCAGATAAAATAGTTATTTATTTTTTTTACATTGAAGATATTCAGCTATTCCACAAATTCATACGAAAATAAAAACGAAAACGTTTTTCATATAAAAAAAGGACATAATTTTGTATTCAATTCAAAATTATAAAGTACAAATGACAATTTAGAACTATTTTTGAAACAATTATGGGAAATAATAAAGAATGCAGTAATTTCTTAATTTGTTTCTTAAATATTTTAAAAGCCATAATTAATAAGCAAAATGAGAATTGATGAAAATATGATGCTGATGTGTTTTTCTACTATAACCGTGACAATTGTAGTACCAGACATAACAATATTTGATTTTTAAGATTAAAGTGATTTGTTTTAAAAATTGCTGTAATAACGTCAACATTTTTCTATGTTGTGTTCTTTAAAAGTGAATT
>BGZK01002803.1:0-41521 GCA_005406025.1 Eumeta japonica
GAAAAGGATAGTCAACACAGTCAATAAAGTTCAGTTTAAATTTTAAAAATTAAAAAAATAAATATTTATTTTCTTACATTAAGTGTAATATAAATTCTCTCATTAATCGAAATTTGAATTTGAATTCGAAGCGGGCAGCTTCAATCTGTTAATTTTGTGTTACACTGATGCGCGCGCATCTTAAAATATCACTCTCATCATTTTTTCCTAACGCGCCTAAAGAAGTATAACTTCAATAAAAAAATATATGAAGATAATATTTATACCATCCGTGTTGCGAAAATAGTGTTTTCATATAATTTTTAATCGGAAGAGCTATAAGCTTATCAGTAAAAATGCGAAAGACAAATTCATATTTTCATAAAAAAAAATGTACAATTAATTGCCTTTTTGATTTTTGTTGGGTATATATTTTAATATGCAGATACTTTATTGTCCTACGATACATGTTTATATTATAATAATGTTTTATTGAATTGACTAGTTTTATATTTAAATGCCTCATAACTGTGCATCATAAACTGGTTAATATTTATTAGGTTAATTTCTCATTACTGTGTATGAGCGACAAATGTTTCACTCATCTAACCACTAATACCAGGATTAAATAATTGGTAATCAATTAAGTTACAGTAAAACACTATAATTGTATGACATTGTGATATGTTATTTCAATTAAATTTATACATAATTCATCTGTTTCTTCATAACTGTATTAATTTAGTATCCTTTCAAGTAATTATCACTTATTTTATTTTTTTTCTTTTATTATTTCACATTCGCATATATTCTATGTCGATATTAGAAATATGCATCTATGTAAAGATATCGTGACTATGTTTACCCAAAACAGGTATTTTTAAAATGTTTCTTCAAACAGACCACTGCATGGAAATGTAAATTCAAATGTTACCCAAAAAAATCTTTCACTCAAGCGGTCACAGAAAGTGAGTTACAAAAGGACATCAAAATTACCTCAAAGAAGTTTTAAATAACACTTTTAGGTGAAAATCAATCCAATTCAAATGTCGTTTCTCCGTTCGTCGTATTGGGGCGTAAAAGACTAACACTTTGTGAAGCACATAACTTAAGCTCGTGAGTTCAATTTCTAAGTTAGATTAGATAAATCTAGGCCTAGTTCCAACTTGCGATAGTAAACTGTAGCAGCGTCTTTAGTTCGGAGCGTTGTACGTGTTTAGCGTTATCATTATCGATTTAAGTATCTGAATTTAAACCATAAAATTCGGACTGTAACTATCATAGATTTGGAAAATACTTAGAAAATTATGATCACATATGGAGTAAATAAAACCGCTTACAACACAATCGTCCGTAAAGCATTATGTGCATATTTAGTTAGCGAATAACTAAATAAATCGATACAGTTTATGAAACGCTGGACTTAAGCGAAACTCTGAGGCAGTGATGGCTGTAATCGAGTAGTTGTCGTGTTCGCTTCGAAATATGTCTCATTCAAAATGTAGCCATGAGAGAATTGGCCAATAAGTTTTTTAATTAAGTGAAACTAAACTGTATAATCCGTGCCATAACTGCAAATTAAGTTGTAAGTTTAGGACATTGATACTGTTTTGATGCCAGTAGTCGTTGACACCGTCTTTCCTGAGGTTTCAGCGGGATCGGCTCAAGGTCAAAACACTTCTGTCTAAAACAGAAAAATTGGTAAAGAGTTCATTCTCTACAGCGGTGTAATAGCTTCTAACCCGCACTGGATCAGCATGAAAAGCTTGAGGTCAAGAACTTTTATTAGAAATAAGGAGGTGGTTTGAAAGTGCGTTCTCTACAGTAGAGTAATAGCTTCCAACCCACACTGGATCAGCATGAAAAGCTTGAGGTCAAGAACTTCTATATGAAATAAAGAGGTTGTTGGAATATGCGTTCTCTACAGTAGAGTAATAGCTTCTAAACCCTACTGGATCAGCATGAAAAACTCGAGGTCAAGAACTTCTATTTGAAATAAGGAGGTGGTTGGAAAGTGCGTTATCTGCAGTAGAGTAATAGCTTCTAACCCACACTGGATCAGCAAGAAAAGCTTGAGGTCAAGAACTTCTATTTGAAATAAGGAGGTGGTTGGAAAGTGCGTTCTCTACAGTAGAGTAATAGCTTCTGACCCCACTGGATCAGCATGAAAAACTCGAGTTCAAGAACTTCTATTTGAAATAAAGAGGTTGTTGGAAAGTGCGTTCTCTACAGTAGAGTAATAGCTTTCATATCCCACTAGGTTAGCATGAAAAGCTTGAGGTCAAGAACTTTTATTTCAAATAAAGTAATTGTTGGACAATGTGTTCTCTTCAGTTGAGTAATAGCTTCTAATCCGCATTGGGTAACCATGAAAAGCTTGAGATCAAGAATTTCTATTTGAAATAAAAAGATTGTTGGAGAATGTGTTCTCTACAGTAAAGTAATAGCTTCTAATCCGCATTGGGTAACCATGAAAAGCTTGAGATCAAGAACTTCTATTTGAAATAAAAAGATTGTTGGAGAATGTGTTCTCTACAGTAGAGTAATGCTTCTAATCCGCACTGGCTCAGCATAAAAGCTTGAGGTCAAGAACTTTTATTTCAAATAAAGTAATTGTTGGACAATGTGTTCTCTTCAGTTGAGTAATAGCTTCTAATCCGCATTGGGTAACCATGAAAAGCTTGAGATCAAGAATTTCTATTTGAAATAAAAGATTGTTGGAGAATGTGTTCTCTACAGTAAAGTAATAACTTCTAATCCGCATTGGGTAAATCATGAAAAGCTTGGGATCAAGAACTTCTATTTGAAATAAAAGATTGTTGGAGAATGTGTTCTCTACAGTAGAGTAATAACTTTAACTCTTACTCGACTCAAATCAATGAATAAATGTAATGCACTATATTTATAACAAAAGAACATAATATGTATGTACTTTACAAACAGACAGCGCATGGTTGTGCGCGTGGCTAAACTCGTAAGTGACGTACGTATGTGTGCAATGAGTTTGGGTGCGGTGGTGTTCATATGAGTACATTCGATCTGACATATATTCGTTATAATAAATATGGTATGACAAACATAAGCGACTGAAGTGCTGTTTTATTATGACTCTCAAAAAAAAAAATAACAACATAGTTCTTTCATCTGTATGGTGGTGCTTTGGAGCCGACGGTGAGGCATGGTGGTAATGCCTTGCACCGTGTTATGGTGTATAGATTAGAAATTGGTTTCCTGAAAATGATAGCCGTGGTAACTCTAGTGTATAATGTTGTAAATTACTTCGCAACTCAATAGACAACGTTGTATAATCTTTATGAAAATACGTATGTATTTGATGAACTTACAAATACCTTTTTTGTAAAATTAAATAAAGATAACAGATCTAGGCCTTGAAATAAAATACAGTAATTTTAAATGTAGAGGTTAAGTGGTTTTTTTTTTATAAGTTTTATAATCAGACGCAAACGATTACTACCTCGTGTTTAGGATTTGCTTCACTTATCCGTACAAATATAATTCAAACATTGCGTATGACTTAAATAGGGACTCATCTTCTTGTAGTTAATTTGATTATTTCTGGGACTCACCTAGTAACCGTCTTCGGGGAATCTATCTAAAACTTTTGCGTAGTTATAAAAGTTAACCTCCACTTTGGTTAGCGACAAAAGTTCGCCATTACAGCAATACGTCTAACAAAAAACAAGTTTAAATTTGTTACAAACCAAATCTCAATCTAATATAAAGCTTTAGCTTTTGCCCTGAATAACGTAAAAACTTCTTTTTAATCAATCACACTATGGACTTCTCTGCGTGTATATTAAATCACTCTGATCAAATTTGTTTTTCACTTAAGCTTCTATCCTTGGTGTCAATCCGAACGTTACTTTTTCTAATTGCAAATCATTTTTATAGTATACAAGTAAAATGTTGCGCTTGGACGATAAAAATAAATACATTAACCACTTACTTGATCTAGACAGTAAGAAAAAAACATCCATATAAATTAACAAACATGTGCATAATTCGTCATGATTACAGTGATAACTATCGAAAATAGTTCATATTTACATCGCTTACTTCACAGCCAGTCAGTATTACGCCGCTGACTGTACTCCACTATCGGTATGTATGTCACTCAACTCATTTATACAAGAATTCACGAACGAGACAGTTGAGCGGAGTAATAACGCATGCAAAACCTCAGCTGGGTAATTTCAAAATCGGCTGAGCGAGCGAGCGCCGGCTTGCGTGATTAGCCTGCTACATAAATGTTTATTGTATTTGATGTAGGGATACATTTTTACGGACTATCAAATGTGCACGAGCTAGTTTACGATGAAATGTTGCCGAGCACGGACAATTTTAATATTGTACCCGTCTTATTCTATGAAATAAACTGTTACGAGTTTTGATATTTTCTCTTTAATACAAGTCACGTTTTCAACGAATACGCAATGACTTTATATGTATTGAAACTATCTTTGGTTTGCAATCATATTCTTGTATTTTTGCAACGATTACATCAATTGAATATTCTATTTTATATACAACGTGGCCTAGAATAGAATCATATAAAAAATTTTATAAAGAGAATTTTATCAAATTCGTTTGGCACGCTCTATTCATGAACAGCATTCGTTTTTTTTTTTGTTCATTACATTCGTTACGAGGAATTTACCGACGTTTTCCATTTAGTTTTCATAAACAAACGTACTAACCAATACCAGAGTAACGATCAGTAGAAGCCGTCCCATTAGAAATATCTATAACAGCGCCTGATTCGTGGTTTCCACTGGATGATCTTTTATTCCAACGGTCATCGGATTTGTGAGCGACGTGGCCCGCCCACTGCGTATTTCATTTGTTTATCATTCTGATGAGTTATGGTTAAGTTCTACTTCTTTTGCGGATCACTATGTTCCGGATTAATCTTGCAGAGAAATTTCAAGAGCGGCTTTATTCGTCATACGCTGTGTGGCGTGAGCTTGGTAGAGAGACCGACATTAAAACCCATTGAAAAACTCCATCAGATTTTTGAGCACGGCGTCAAGGTCATTCTACAACATTATCATTGTACATGTTTTTATTGTTAGCAGATCAAAAGTGAATGATAAACTGAGCATGTTATTCCAATCCGTATAAATATTTTTTTTTAGAAATCAAGTTATCGTCAACTCAATGTAGAATACGTATTACGTATACGCGGTTTAATTACAACATTTAGTTAGTTTTATGAATTTCGTTGTGTTTGCGTCATTTATTTATGGGCCCTTATATACTAACTTTCAATTTGGGTAATTAATTAGTACTCTATTATATATATGGGTCTCGCTTCTCCGCTATAAGTTCGGTTGCCCTTCGGCGCAGGCTTAAATCATTTATTTAAGTAAGCACAAAACACCAAATCGAGTCATTTTTACTATCGGATAGATTAAACTTTGCGGACACACTACGCGAAGCGCCAAGCATATTTTCATCGCAGTTTCGAGGGCAAACGAGCGCGCCGAGTCGTACATAGGAGGTGACCGGCGGTGTCTACGGGCGCCCGCACCCGCAGAGGAGTCATCGGCGCGTCGCCGGCCTCTTGGATCGGAATTTTCATTCTCCACCTGGAGGGGAAAGGGCGGTGGGAAGAGGGCGGGGCAGGGGGAGGAGGGCAGATTGATGTCTTACATTTGACAGTATGAAATAATAAGACAAAGTTGTTTTTAAGTACACCCGAATTAGGTACATCATACGTATAGTCATAACGACGTTGATTCTATCTCGGCTCTAGCACTTGTCAGCTACACGCATGTCGCGTCGTAATTGAGTGCGTTATACTTTTTGCAACACTCTCATAGTACTAAAATTTGTAAATGTTCGATATTTGTTTTATAATATACTGATAATTATAGCCTGACGTATGTAATTAATACAGGTGCAGGAGTCGATGCTATTTTATTGTAGCACAATAACATAGTCGATGTCATGTGTTTATTAAGTGGAAATCGTAAAAACATTTATCGACACTGTAGTGAACACCTACAAATGTATGTCATATCTCTATATCGAATCATCTATATTCCGATTGGTTGCATGTTTTAATTTTATGTTTGGACTACCAAAATGTCAGTTTATTACATTAGACACATGCATAAGATAACCAAAGAGAAAAAAATATAAAATAAAATTTTTAAACAGATATATTTGTTGAAAAAGAGAAAAAGACAAAGTGAAAAAAAAGAAGAATGTTTCGCACCTTATATAATAACAAAATAAGTATAATATCTGATATTAGAATATTGTTTGAACACATGTTGGGTGCAGACAGGTATTTGTAAATAATTACATGTTAATGAAAATCTAAACATATTTCCTAATAAACTTTTTATAAACCTAACTTAATCTTGCACGAAAAAATTTCGAACACACCTGATTATTACGAGTAATTTATTTTTATTTTTTAATTTTTTTTATTTAACTTCACAACTCACTTTCTTCAGAATGTGATGAAACCAAGAAGATACACGACAACAAATGTAACGACTTTCCTACTATGACTACAAGATTATTTGGCGATTTAGAAAAAAAATTAATGGAAAACATTTTATTTTATTTTATTTACATAACAGTACAGACAGTAATGCAAATGATGATCATGAGCCACATGCCTCCTTTGTGCCGGGCGTTCAGCTGTGCTCGAGGGTACGTACGTCTCGTCCATAGTGTAGATGTGATAGTCTGACTGAGAATGGCAAGCAGGAATTTTTGTTATGTTATTAATTTGTTCGTATTATTCCAACCCGTCCTAATTAAAAGCAATATTAAAAAAATAGCAGAATTAGTCCTCTGCCAATAAATAACAGAATAGACGCCTAGTATCTTACATGGGAATATAACAGAATAGGACAGCATTTTAATTAGATCGCATTGAGAGTGTGTTTTGCTTACAAAATGCGAGAAATAAAAAGAAAGTAAAAGCAAAATAATACAGAAAGATATTCGATCGACGTTTTTATTAGCGCTTGCTTAAGGATATGACAATCACTTTTATAACTCTGATTACGGCATTTTTTTCCTAATATCAAGCGAAATGCGGATACTTCACGAGATCTACTGTGTACCGCTACAATCTGCACGTCTCGTGGACGAAGTTAGCGGACAAATGGTCGACTAATAGTGACGTTTTCCGTGATTACCCGACGAGTGATATACGTGTTCGTTGGGCGTTTTGACTAAATTGCCGGACCGTAGTAAAATCACGGTCCGCGACTCGCGTCCGGAGTTTTCGGCGTATTTGTAGCCGTCAACGCGGACAAAGGCGGGAAAAAAGGCGGTGCTAAAATATATCGTCGCTTTTAGCGCGCCATTAATACGACTCGGCGCAAAAACGATAGGATCCGGCCGGGGCGGCAGCGCGCCTTAACTACTTAATTAACCGTAAATTATGATGTAACGGCTTTCTACGGGCCCCCGCAAACTGCGTTCGGGCAATTTAACAGTTTAGTGCAACCGTTAGAACACGTTCCGGCAACGCGGATGATGGTTATACGTCTACTATGTGCGAAATTCACGCGGGATGGCGCAATTGTATACGATTTATAATTTAATATTGAGTAAGCGAAAATTGAACGAATCAAACGAACAAAAATGTGACTGAATTGTAAATGTACATTTTTATATAAATTTTCTAAAAACCAAATGGAAAGTGTTGAGTGGAATAGAAATTACTAAATTAGGTTAGTTTGTGGACACTTTAAATTTTTTTTTGTTTAACAAGCAATTAAACTATTTATGCTTTGGGAATTTCGTCTTTAATTTTTTTAAAACTTAAAGTCGATTGATAATAAAATAGAGTTGAAAGCAATAATGGTATCATTACTTATTAACCGACATAAAATCCAAGTGCCTGCAAACTAACCTATTTCACTATATTTATCTAGACGCAAATAAAATAAAAAGAAATAGAAATTACTGTTTACGATTTTTAGAATTTCGGAGAAAGATTTATATTTTTCGTTACCTAATTGGACATCTAAAGAAAACCTGAAAAAATCCATTATGTTCGTCTGGACGAAATTTTACTGAACCTGCTGCATCACCTATTCATCTATATGGATTGAAATTTTTACGGAGGAAACCTTTAATGCCATCCGCAAACGGTAAAGCTTGTGACGTCATTTCACAACGTAAAGTTCGCGACGTAAACGCCCGATGAAGTCTCCGCAGGGCCGTCGTTTTAAGCTGTTAGTTACATTTCAAACCTTTTGTTTTTCAACGTTTTAAAAAATCATAGTATCATTCTACAAAACCGGATTTGAAGCTTTGTATGGGAGTGTTTATATAAAATAGACACATTTCATTTATTAAAGAATTTTTTTATTTATATATATCCATTTATATTCATATTAAAGATTTAGGCTTTAAAGTCGAATAAATTGAATAAATCAGTTCAGAAAAGTAGGCCGAATGACAATGTCAAATGATCAAACCGGAGGAATTTTCTAGTCAGAAAGTGAACTTTACAGACAGACAACTAAATTTCGTTCATAGAACTTGTGTAAAGTCAACGTAGCACCTAAAATCAAAAAAATACAAATGAAAGGCATTTATATGCCCCGTTGCTTTGGATCTGGGGGGATTACATAGATTAACAAACAATGAAGTAAGATATTGTCAGGAGTATAGTGATTAACAATGACAGTCGCACTGTGGAGGATTTTATTTCCAATTTTGTCAAGGGGGAGTTGTTAATAACTTCCTGGCAGAAGTGAATGCGGTAATGTTGTTAAGTAGGAACTAATTTATCTCAACTTCTGTGTCTTGAGACTGTGTAGACGCTGACGCTGAGACCGGATTGACTTTTTCTCAAAAAATCTCGATTGCTACGGACAAAGAATTATGCGTAGTAGCGGAAAAAAACGACACAAAAGGAATTTATTAAATATTTATGTATATGTATATTTTTAATATAGTACAAATCAATTCAATAAAATAGTAGTCTTTTGAAATAACATACTAGAAACATTTGAAGTTTTTTTTAAGAATTCTACAAGAAAAAAATTTGATTATGTACCAGATGAATAGAAAAAAAATCTTAAACGAAAAGCACAAACTAGATATCTCAGAACCTTTAATTAACGCGTGCAGTTATCAGACAGCGTATGTAACTTAATTACCGATGTAATTAACTCGATAGTTGTCGATAAATATCACTGACAATATTTTCACGTATTACATTTAATTATTAGACGAGTATGGCAAGGGTATACGCGACTAGGTGTAGCTATATACGCTTACAAAGAACTTATTCTTATTGCGTGACAAATAATTAATGTCAGGTTTTTGTATATTTGTTGTATTTAATTATTTTTGATCTTTATGTGTATAATAATATATTGATAATCATACTCATATATATGAAAGACTAAGATAAAACACAGCCCAAACTACTGAGTCTCGAGACTTGAAATTTTGTAGAGTTTTCTCTTATTATGTAATGTTATTTATCGCGAACTTATATTTTAGCTAGTCATTATTAATAAAAAATAATGACATGCATTGTTTTCTAAAACTAATCTCAAAATATGAAATAGAGTTGAAATTTTTATACAAAAAAAAAAACCAAAACGTTTAAGCTATGGACAACAAAATTTATATGTTAGCTGCTTATTATAAATGAAAGTAACGTCATGTATAATGTTTGAAAAGATAGCTCTAAAAGGGTGAAATGAGACACGACATATTTATGGAGAATCGAAACCGCTATGTTTATTTTGTCCGTTTCTTCTTTTTTATATGCCTAAGCTATTTTTTCGGGTGTTGAGCGCGCGAACGTAAATTTGAAATTAGCTCCATCTTTATATTTCTGCCATTAAAGATTCTAAAAATTCTTTTACTAATAGAAAACTGCTTTATCCCCGAGTAATATAGTTCAATTTTTATTTTGCTACTACTAGCATTTATTACGTCTTTGTTCAAATCGGAGCGGTGACCGGGAGCAGAATTAAAATTGTATACAAGATGAGAAATAGAACATCTGGAAAATCTAAAAATGCACGCCTTATAATGCTTATTGCACTTTTTATAAAAAAAATCTATTGTTGACTTATAAAGTGAAACGGAAAACAAAAGAGAGAGATGAAAAATAGTCGGCGATAATTTTTACGAGAGAAACCCAGAAAATCCATCGAACTTTATTAATATCTTTGAAACAATTATGAGTTTGGTCATGATAAAAAATAGGGTTTAGGACAGTGGCGGCTGATGGGTTATCGAACTGGTGGTGCACTTTACTTGTTCACCAAATATTAAAATTAGAAAAGGCAACAAAACAACAATTGACATAAAATATGTTTATTTTTTATACATTAAATCAATACGACGACATTTTTCTGAAGCGAAATGTTCAATCATCTTTTTATTAAAATCGGGTACTGATTGTATAAATTTTTTTCAATACTGAGCACAGAAAGTGCATTTAGCCGATCCTAAGACATGGTGTTTCGGAGAAAAGTTTTGATTCTTTAGACAGAATCTAGCTGATTACGAATGTCGACCGTGCCTAACACAGACAAACTCATCACATTTTGTAGGTGTACTTGCGAAGAATCATGTTTTTTTTATTTTTTCACTCAAATGCGTCAAATCCTTGATTCCAGTGTCCAGATCGATTCTCCGCCAAAAATAATGCAAGGAAAACAAAAGAATGCATTAAGACGCTCACATCCACACAACCATTTCTTTCTATTATACATTTCACTTTTAAAACTTCGCGTAAATGTTTTATTTTTTGATTTGCACTCTTGTTTTAAATTTAAAAAGGGCCGTGGCGGTCCGGCCAATTTTATATTCACTTTATTTTGAAAAGTTCTGTTATTTTCTTTAATATAATCAATGTTTATGCTCATTTTCACTAACATCACACACAGTATAGAATAAAAGTTCTATTATAGCATCGAAACAAAAACTAAAAACAATTACGATAATATAAACAAACAATAATTAACGCGTCACACATACAGTGAAACTATACTGATAACGAGTCGAGATGTCAATGATGGCCGCCGTCGCACTATGGGCCGCGGGGGGGAAACATATGTCATAAATCTATAACTCCATTGTTTTTAGAGCTAAAATTTTTAAATTTTGGAATAATGTAGAAGAATAAATAAACTACAAATACATTTTGATAAAATAATTTTAATATAATAATTAACATGGAAAAAATAATTATTGTCAAAAATTACAAATTTAATTTCGAATATTTATTTTTATGGTATACCTACATAAAAAAAGAAAAATATGAAACTAATCAAAACATTAATGAGATAGCTAAATCAAACTAAATTTATTGTTATACCTAATTTTATTCAAAATAAGTCGTTAGTCCGAAAAATCTAATAAATTTTGTGTCTTCCGTTAAAGGTTTAGTAATCTTTTTAGGAGTTTTTCTTAGACTGTAAATTTAAGGTTAGGATGTACAATAAATAATAAAGTATGGAAAACACCTTCGTTTGTAGCTTCTCTAGAACATTTTCGCCCCTGATGTAGCCTAATTTTTTTACAGTCCTTATGTCTCGATTCCTGTGCATTTCCGAAAACTGGCCCAAAGGTAAAACAGCATTATGTCGTATGATGCTTTCACCATGCATTAATATTTTGTGAATAGAAGAGGCATGTAGTACCAATTGTATTGATTTACATAACAGTTTTGCTTGTTTCTAAAGCACATTCTCCGAATTTTTCTGGGTTAATTTTATGCCACATGAGACTGGAAGATTGTATGAAATCTTTTGATTAAATCCTCATCAAAACCCGTTATTTCGGCACTGCAAGTAAGATTAGAAAAAATCTTCTTGATGTATTTCCATTGTTTGAATTACCACTGAACTAACTGTCTTGGCTTATCGATGATCAAAGACATTTCCTTTCGGAAACATTTTTTTTTGTATAAACCGTTTCTTTTCTTCTTTTATTTTTTGGTTTTCTAGGCCTTTCGCAGCCCATGTTTTGAAAAGCATATCATAGGACACGTATAGCACAAATTCCATAAACCTTATCCAGGCATATAATGTAGGCAAGCCGAATCTAAATGTTTCTTCCTTTTCATATTTCGCACTAGCCTCAAATTATTCATTTCGAAAGGCTTTGCACCACAAACCTCGCAAACGGAGGTTGCATTTGTATCTGTTAAAACATGGCTTTTTGATCTATCATAGTCAAAAACAACTCATAATTCACTGACACTTGTATTCCGTTTTGTACTATTAGAGAAGCTATTAAATTCTGAATTTCATTTTTCATCATATTTATCAGAGTTGACGTTTTTTCTAGCGTTTGGCTTCATGTAAATTTTATATTTTCCCATAATTTCCATCAACAATAGATATGTTTGATAACCTAAATCTTATCAAACGTATCTAAACCAAAACGCAATCATTCAAAAACAAACGATTGCGGTCAATTTCGTGGATATTCGATAGCTTTAACAGCCTATCATTGACTTCTAACCATTGCATAATAAAATAAAAAAAACGTTGAGATAACATACTTCACGTAGCCCTTATATGTAGAGCAATTTTCCAAAGAAACCTAATATTCCTTAATAATCTATTTAGCTATAATGAAATAGGTATCTACAAATTTAATCTTAATTGCCTTCGAGTTAATAAACTAAAACAATATAAAAAATTTTTTTAATCATTGCAAAGTAGTAGTTAAAAATATGTAAAAATCACTACGCGCCGTATCTTTGACGTTTACCGAGTGCGTCTGTCTTTAGTATTTCGAATGCATATCGTTAATTCGCAAGTTTTCGCAAAAAAAAAATTGTTTTATTATGTAGCTACATACATTTCTAACAAAACAGAATAAATTTCCCAACTGAGGCAAACTGAGATAACAATTAAAACTCTAATTAAAATTTAGAAATGCGTGAAAAATCTGCTTCTTGATAAAAATTCCGATTAAAAATTAATTTATAAACAAAATGTAAAAAAAAAACAAATAGTTTTAAAGTAGATGAACCACACATTATTTAAAATAAATTTCAAATTTATGGGTTGCATACTTTTTATGTTACATAACGATGAAGCTGTAGCATGTAAATACACTTAAATAGAAAAGCGGAGTAAGTCAAAGTTTAATTATTTTTTTAAGTAATTTAAATAAACTTCTGGTACTTATAATTTTGGAAATCATACATCTTCATATGTTGGCAACAATATTCTGTCATTTTTTTGAATAAAGGAGAATAATGACTTTAACCATTTTTGGCACATTTCCCTTCCCCGCGTCCTATAGTGCGTCGCCTCGCGCCCACGCCGGCCGGCCAATTCGTCAAAATCGGGTGCTCTCGGCAATCTTCGGTTCGCACGTGCGGCGCTCGAGAACCGACTCCTTACTCGGTACATTTCTATGAACTATCTTTTGTTTCACGGTCAGACGCATTAACTCGTATCTCTTACAAGTTGTATTAGCAGCTTTCGTGCGCTCGCCGAATCGCACGAGAATTTGTATTTACAGGAAAATAAGTCTTAATAGTTTAGTAAAGCGCTCAAACTGTTTCACCATAATTGGAAATTTAATTTTTTATACGTATTTGTATGCTTAAAAAATAAATATTAAAATGGTAATTTTAAAATAAAGATGAAGTAATATTTTGTATTTTTTTAATCTTTTGAATTGGTGGTTCAGCGCACGAGCGCACTTAAGGTACAGCCGCCACTGGTTTAGGATAAATGTAAAATTAATAATTTATAACAATCAATTACGGTCATTTTTATTGAGAATAAGAGCACTGCTACACGCCCGCGTGTTGTGGAGCGTGCAATTGCATATTTAATTAAATATCGAGACCGCGGTCGAATCAAGAATGAAGTCAAGGTCGAAATCGAGCATGCAATTGAAACCGGAACTAGGACCGGGTTCGAAAGTTGAATCGGAATCTGCTTAGATTACAAACGGAATCGGAACCAAAAGAGGGACTGCGATCGGAGTACATTTGAAAGCGTTGACGATGAATGAGGGAAATCGACATCGAATGAAGGAAATTAACATCGAGAGCGGGGCCGGAACCAGAATCGAGAATGAAATGGCTATTGGGATGTTGGTTCCGTGATGGGGCGATATACAAGACGAAGGAATTAATTTTATGTTCACGCGGGCGGAGATGCGGGAAAAAAACTAATTTGTTATAAAATAAGTATATATAGCAGCTTTTTCTCTAGTGTCTGAAATCGAGTGACAAAAAGATGTTGAAGAATCAGTATATAGTGATGAATATCATTTGAATGTTTAAATTGATTGCAGAAAAATTATGATTTGTAGCAGAAAAGCTTAAACATAGATTGAAGTTATATTGTTCCTAGATTACTCGATTAAGTTTAAGATTACTCGATTATATTGTTCCATATTATTCACACATGGGTGTGTAGTTTAATGGACGTGTGTTATTAAAAAAAAAAAAGGAAATAAAGCCGTAATATATTATCGTACTTGTTTAGATGCAGTTTGTATAACTATTTTTTCACAAAAAAAAAAATCAGAATAGAAACAAAAAAAATCTGATAAGTCATGGTTAATTTGTAGTTTGAGACAGTACAATCAAGAAACAAATAAATGACAAAATAAATAGTACCTGAAGTCCCTCCGCGCAGAAGAAGTGAAATTTCGTAATGTTGAAATAAAAATAGGAAGGGGTAGAAATTGATTTTTAGTGAACTCATATTGTTTCTTTAAGACAAACTTTATTAACATTGCTTACAATTCACAATTGATCGCATCTTTTAATTATCATTTTCGAATGGAGAAAGTATAACATTTACAATGGGATTATGATAACTAAAGTAAGATACGAAATGTTTGAATAACCATGCGCCTGTGCTTGGGATCTACCGACTCGCTTTCTTCCTCTCTCCTAATTTCCACCTTCGTATATCTTTCTTTCTCTTTCCCTCTTGTGTTGGAATATTGGAAGCTATTCGTTGCTAACGCTCGCGCTGGCCGGTAACAGGTATAGTACGCGCATGCGTTCGAGTGCCACGAATTCACTCTCGCTCTGTCTCTTTCTATTCCCCCTTCCCAGGAATGTTAAACGTTTAACGCAACAGTGCTTTCATAACCCCTCCATGGTAGCGTTAAAAGTTTAACGCAACCTTGTTGGAAGTCGCATTAGAATTTTCACTTCAAAAAAAAAACAAGCTAAGAGCATGTCGTACCATGATCAGTGTAGTGAAATATGTATTTTTATTATTTAACTACCAATCTAAGTAGTGGCTTGTACAAGACACCTATACTCCAAATTTTGTCAATATATATCTTATAGCGTTTGAATAAAATGCCTGTGTCATACGGACGGACGGACATGACGATACCATAAGCCTTGGTACTCTAAAAACGAATATTCTGTTGTATTGTAATATTATGGATACGTTTCACTTTAAATAACTCAAAGTTTATTTGATACTTTTCGATTAATCAACTTGTATATTCCGTTTATGAATGCACAAGTAACGAGATACGTTCGCAAAACTCACGTTTCAGCTTACCACAAATAATCATTTATTTGGCTGCGCCCGGCCGGCGGCGGCGTGTCAGGCGCATTCTAGTCGCTGCACTCGTTAACCGTAAAAGCAATGCGCTCTACTCTCGCCCCTCTCCCCCTGCCCCCACCCACCCGCTGATCCCGTCAGCTGCACAAATGTAAATCAATTTAAATCAGCGCTGAAAATTCATTTGCGTATCCGCATACGGTCCGCGCAACGTTACGGAACGATATACGATTTCTGATGTCATTATTGTTTGTTACGACGAAATTTGCCGAAGCTGTTGGCCGATTTTCGATTATGAGCAATGTTATACTAATAACGGAATTGTCTTTGGGTAAACTTCATTTTTGAATTCTTCTGTTTTTTTTTTTGAAAGAATGTAACAATTTAGATGAATCAGAGTTTTGAAATACACTTATATGGAATTGAATTATTTGGGCATATTGACAAAAACGAAATAATGTAAATGGAATAGTTATGTATATTATAATGTAATGGTTAGTTTAATTTCCACTGATTTTATTTATCAAAAAATTAAAAATAAATATTATTTGTACGCTTGGGAGACCCCCTTCAGGAACAAAGGTTTTTTTTTAATGAGAATGTGAAGTAAGGAATAAAAACAATGATCTTCATTTGGTACTTAAGGAAAAACATTCAATATTCAAAAATTAGATTTAAAATAGTGAATTATGAATTATATAAAAAATATTGAATGACAGATTATAAGAGAGTGAGAAAGTCACGCGGAGGGGGCGTAATGGTTTTTCAATATGTTATGATTCCTATCAGTTAACTTTTACCGCAAGCCGTGTCAAAGTACTTCGTTTAAAAAACTGTAAAAGGTTCTGTACTTATTTCAGTAATATTTATTATCCATTCAATAAAACGATGGTAGTAGCCAGCTTGAGTCATCACTGCGGCTTTTAGAGTATTTTGAGGTGTTGCTTAGCTTGAGCAAGGCGCATGCAAGTATGGATTTGAGGAGGGTTCCTTCAAGGAGGAAGGTGAGGAACCCTCCAAAAAGGAACACTTGGAGGGTTCGACGTCTATTCACAAGCCCAAGATGTTGCGGCACGTGTTGCTTTGGACCGATTTTAAAGGAATCACGGCGATGACGATCGCGAGACGAACTCTTTTTGAACGAGTCATCGCTGTCGACGTAGTGACAAGATACCGTCCCCATAGCGTCTAATAGCGACTAATAACTACTCATGTTGGGTTCGAACTACGGATGCAAGGACGATATATCGGTTTTATTCTTAACAATACATAATAACCCTGTAAGCTGTCCTCAGGGTTGGAGCTCTGGCTGCCGCGCGAGACCTACCCACCTATACTTATGCTCGCCGACCTCGGAGCACGTCTGATGGCACACGGCACCCACAGGCGGCCAAGATGTTATGATTTGCAGCGACAAGTTCAGAAGGTCAATGGGCTTACAATTCGGCCGTCCGCAAAATATATTAAACATTTGTTTGCTTGGGGCCTCACATGACAGTATACCGGGAAAAATTGTTAATACAAATTTTCAGTCTAATAGCATAATAATAATTTTGATAGGCAGAAGGGAAAATACTGCCTAAAAGATATTGTTCACTGCCTCTCAAAATTGAATAGCATGAAAAATATAAATAGAGTAATTTTCTTCACTTCTCTATTCAGCCAAAGATTGTCAAAAAATGAAAATAATTATAGACATAAATTAGATATTAATTTACATACTTTGACATGTCGTCACTCAAATAAATTTCATTTTATTGACACCGATAGAATTATTGCAGATATTTTTTCTTGACAAGAAGGAAGTATTTTCCTTCAAAATTTATTATACAACAATTAGCGGTGTCGCTAAATTATTATGTTATTAATATGTATAGTTATATGGACAAACAACTATGATATTCTATTGAGGCATTTGACATTGAAAATTTAAATTAAATAGTTTATATGACAGTAGAAAACATCTCTTGCATTTTGTCGACATTATTCAAAAAGTGTAATGACTCGGAAACAATAATATTGTGTTAGTATCTGAGAGTAAAACCATCATGATTGAAAAAAAAATTTATAAACAAAAATATTAAATCAATCTGATGCATCAAAATATACAGGGAATACTAAGTAAAGAACTAAAAATTGAGTTATTCTTAAATTATAATGAAATTGACATATCATGTATTACTGAACTTTGGCTTAGAAGTCACCAGTTTATGTTTAATTTCAAGGTAACAAGTTCGTTCAACAGAGAAAAAGCTATGCTTGGAGGCTCTCTAAAACTCATTAAACATAATATCAAATACAAAGAACATCCAGATATTGTGAGTCTATCAGTTGAGCGAACTATTGAAGTAGCTTGCATAGAAATAGAGCAGCTTATGTATTAAGCGTTATACGGAACCCCTAAGTCATCCTATGATGTATTCGATAAAGTAATGGATGACATTTTGTATAAAATTAGTAAAAATTTTAAATATATTGGTGCTTGAAGAGATTTTAATATAAATCAATTCTTGATTATGTACTAAAATAAAATCTCTATTCTAATGTTATAATTTAGACAATTAATTTTTGGAACCGATTAGGTTCACAGCTACTTCGTCATCCTTTATGGATAACATATTCACAAACATTAGTCGAGAGCATTAGTCAGTTATAAGTAAATTATCATCTTACCATCGTGGACAGCTGATTACGTTTAATATCAATGATAAAAAAATATATATATAACGTAAGATCAAAATTATGCCTGTGAACACTGGTCGTCTTGGGCAGTTTAGATTTAATGTATTAAAATAGGTGTCCAATTTGTCATATTGTAAAGAACCCAATAAATTATATATAGTTCGCTGTTGACTATAACTGGTCTAAATGCAACAATGTTTTTAAATCAAAAATATTAATGTTAATAATACCTTATCGTTTAGTGATCGGGCGACAGTGGGCATTCATACTAGTAGACGTAAATTGTACGCACTTTATGAGGAAAGGGCGTACAATAATTCAGATATATTTGTCAATTACGAAAGAAATTATTCCAGGATGTTCAAACGTTTGTATGCACAACGCACAAACGCGCACAAACATGGTAAGAACTACTTGGAATATATTAATACTGAAACTGGAAAACGCAGTATCGACATTTAGAATTTCAATTAAAAATAAATGACAAAATTTAAAAATAAATACAGAAGTTGCCTTTGCTTTGAAAAGTTCTTTGCTAGTATTCCAACTTTAACTACACAATCTCTGAAGTCATCGCCCACTCTCGCCGAATCTTTCTTGATACGTCACGATGTTTGTGTCGTTTCGTTTGCATTTACCCACGTCCATTACAATGACGTTCTTCAAGCATTCAAATGTATAAAAAAATGAAAAAAAACTACCGATTTTAATGGCGTTTACGTAAAAATAATTTATTCTATAATAGATTGCTCTATGTCTAGTAGAGATTTTTAATGTTTGCTTTGACTGTGGTGTGTTTCCGAATCTAATGAAGCAAAGTAAAGCAATTCCATTACTTAAAGCCGGTAGTATGTCTGACTACAAACTTTAGACTGGTATCAATACTACCGACGGTCAGTAAAACTTTTAAAAAGCTTATTGACGTGATGATGTCTTATAAAACGATAAACGCCGGCTGCACGCACGAAAAAGCATGCCTCATTGTTGCGTTTCGCCTGAGCCGAGTGTGTGAGCGAGAGCGCGGAACAATAGAGAGGCACGATCGGCCTAAGCGTTCGACTTGTGACGCATCTATTTCTTTACTGTATAATTTAAGTACAAAAATATTTGAATTTACGAGTACAAATAAATGTTTATTTATCGAAAACATTATCATTTTCAATTAATTCCTTCTTTGTATTATACAAAATAATGATAATTCAATTTAATTCATAAAATAATATAATTTTTCATCAATGTTTCCTTATGACAATATCACGTAAAATGATCGCCCGTAAACCGACTTTACAGACAACCAATTTTTAAATCGAACTATTGCAGTATTTTTCTAACAATGATGAACGTTAAACAATTTGGATTTACAAAAGGTCGCTCAACGAACGAAGCCGTGTAGAGTTTAATCAGCAGATATTTAATGGTTGAGAGCATTTAAGGGATGCGATTGTGATCTGTGATTTATCCAAGGCATTTGACTGCGTTGATCTGCGTTGATGACACATAGATCTGGAAACTACATCATCATGACGTCACGGGGCTATCCCTTGGACTTCTAGAGTCTTAACTAAATGACATAATTCGAAGGATTGACATTAATTGTAAGAGGTAGTCAGGATCTGCAGTCAATATGGATCTGCTACAAGGTTCAGTTCTTAAACCATTTCTATTCCTAGTGTGCATTAATGATCTACCACATCTTGTTAAGAAAGGTCATGGGATTGTCTTATTTGCTGTTGATGCCTCCTTACTTTTTAAGGTTGATAGGCTTCAACCAGCTTTTGACGAAGTAAACAGTACCACAACGGAAATAGTTAAGTGGTTTAGTATTAATAACCTTCTGCTCAATTAAAAGAAAATAAAACGTGTCAAAATTTTCCCCATCTAATTCTAAATTGACTGCCACAAATGTGATGGTCAAGAAAGAGATACTGGATATTGTGGATACGACTTATTTCTTAGTGTCACTTTAGATGCTAAATTGCGTTGGAATTGTCATTAGTTATATATCATATTATGTCAAAAGAATTCGGCGACTCACAGATGAAAGCACCGCGAGACTAGTTCATTTCAATTTTGTTCAGTCTCATGACCTAGGAATTTCGTTATGGGGTCATGCAGTTGATATTAACACTATATTTGAGATTTGAGACCTCTCTCTCTATATATATAATATCTCTCAGAGAAAAATTTATGGAAATTAATGTCCTAACTTTAGCACCACAATACATATACGAAAATATATGTTAAGAGACAATCGTTCCAACAAAGGAGCGATTAACACTTGACATAAGAACGATCTTGATGCTCGTAAGACCCGACTAAATAAAGTTAACAAAACATTTAAGAGGCAGTGTGTGCGCTTTTATAATGAGATTCCAGCTGATATTCAAAATTTACCATTTTATGACTTTAAACGTTTCGTTAAAATAAAGTGATATGGCGAGGGCTATTATACCGTGTTTGAATATTTTAAATGAAAAAGGCCCTTGAACTGCTCAGCTATCACGTTACTTCAAATTATATTTAAATGTCTACTAAATTATTAATTACTCAATCCTTTGTATTTATGTGTAAAAAGAGCAAGCTTTGAGTTTCTTGCCCATTCTCCTTTAGGTGAATCACTATTTGGAATGGGTGGTAATGTCGAAAAGAATTTGTTAATGACGTGATTCAAGGGTAATTTCATTATCTACGAAATAAAGATATTTTTGATTTTTTGTTTAGGTACTTACGAGGGTTTCTACCATGTGCATGGTACGCATCAACTTCTTTTGTGATCATTCACGAAGGATTAGAAATCTAGAAATCTTGACAAGAAACGTTTTAAATGTAAATTTACATAACCGTATCACATAATGTTAAAAAAAAAACCGGTCAAAGTGGGGATCTCCACTACCGCAAATTTAGGATTCCATAATAATGAAAAAAAAATGACATGAATGTATATGATCAGTCAAAATTGAAACTGTACTAATTTCAATCACATTGGTGTTGTACCACTCCTTGTATGTTTACTTTTTATTATTCTTTTATAATCTAAATCTATTATTAAAACTTTAAAAATTAGAAGAAAAGCGAAAAGATTTCTTAAAATATTTCAGTGGTAGGTGGTTATATTGTAACTAAAAACTGACTATTTAAAATATTTTTAAACAGATTTTACTTAACACAATATTAATTAAGTTTATTTTCAAAGGTTAGTCAATATTTTTTTTACAATTTAAAAGACGCGGTTTTAAAAGCATATTTAGTGCATGATTTATGGTTCAGTTTTTTGCTTACAAATTAGTGGAAAACTATTTTTTTCCACACGACTTGTACAGCAGTTCACTTTACTGAACGATTTCATTAAAATCAATAAAAAAAAATTGCGAACTTATGAGTATGTGATATAAAAATGATCATACAGACGGGTTTACGAATAAAACAGAATTATAAAACTTTATTTTTTACCTCTGTCTACGGAAACGCTAAAAAGGTTTTAGGGTTTTATCTGTTCGTCCAAGTTCAAGACTCTCATTATCTATAACCTGTAACGAGTAAGTATGTAGTTGAATAATAAGATCAATAGGGCTTAGTATTTTTAGCTAAAGCGATTTTCCCATTACTGGTATGAAGTAATTCAATTTTTATTTCGATGTTATCGCTTGCTCAACACTGCTCGTGTCTGACGACATCCGAAGTATGTCAGACATGAAATTGCTTCTTGCCTTATAAATTATACGTAATGTAGGGCTCATTCTCTAATAATCTTTTTACTTACCTTACTTTATTTTTTTTTCTATAAAAGCATCAAAGCATTATTGAAATAGTCAAATGTTTTTATTAGCAATAATAAATATAATACGAATTATGTAATATGATCGGAATATATTTTAATGTATGTGGTATATTATATATCTATCTTTCAGGGACACTCCACACGTACTACACAGGATCGCATCTCCATCGCATTGATCCTACCCTGTTTTTTTCTTCTGCCATACTCAACTTTCATTATCATACATAACGTATGGATCGGAACCCCATTGATGGATAGTCAAACGCGCTTGTTGAGAGACATTTCAACTATTCATAATGTAGCAACGGTGATGTCAGAGAGCGGGGTGGTTTATAGGAAGATGAAATGACTAGGAAGAGGTGTGTTGCGGTGGTTTAGCCATCTGGAAAGGATGAATGAAAGTGGACTGACAAAACAAATCTATAGAGCGAATGTGTATGATAGAAAGGCCGACAATAGTCGCCTCAGAAAATCCTATGCAGACCATATTGACGGCATATTAAAAAAGGGCTAAATATTAAGCATCTGAAACCGATGAGCTTGCATGAAAAGATTCATGGATGTCAGTGAAGCAATGGAGATGTGCAAAGATCGTACCATGTAGAAATCTGTAGTCTCTGCCAAACTTTTTTGGGAAATAGGCATAAGATTATATGATGTTATTAATATATTAAATATGTAATAAAACAAGAGACCAGTGTATCTGGACATTGAGAGTACGTACAAAAATAGAAAGAAGACCATAATAGAACGGCAATATAAGAGAAAACGGTGATTTTTTTTGTCCGTCTCTTTCCGAAAATGTCTCAAATAAGCTTGACTTAGAGTAGAATGTAAGCTTTATTTCATTTAAATTGGATGTTAGGAAAAAAATCATGCTCACTTAAAGACCTAGACTGAGAAATTTGAGGCAAATTTAAATGCTAACGTTAAAAGCCTATAGGCGACATATAATACGAATGATAATGTTTAAAAACTATACGCTCGATATTCTGGTTACGCTGCGTTTGACTTATTGAAAAATATACAAGGGATAGAGGGAGAGTAGACCGACGAACGAGGGAGGTGGTTTCGTTGCGATAAAATGTTTATAACACATCTAATTCCGCAAGGGAAAAGCTATGGGCGGAAAGCTAGTTACATAAATAAAAGAAGTTCAAGCATTGCACCATATTGGCATGCACTGCGTATAAGGCATACGTGTATTAATTTTAAAAATAATTTGGTGATATTGGGGCCTATAAATAATTACTATAGCGATATAGGTACATATCGTACAACATAGCCCCGTCTTTTTCCCATTTAATGAATTGATAATTGATGCAAAAGTTATTAAAATTTCATATCTGATATTGGTTGTTCAATCAGAAAGTTTTAGATGCAGTTTCGCAGGCTGCTACTGCTGAAATAAAAAGCTAATTACGAGTAAAACACACAACATTTTAAGATTCATAGCTTTAAGATAAATTAAATATTATAATATTACAAGTGCGAAAAAATTTAAAAATACTTAAGTATTGTAATAACTGAGTTATGTCCGTAACGTGTGAGGCATGCGGCCTCTGTGTTGGGGTCCGCGAACATCAAATTTTGTTTATGATTTAAATTTTAAATGTTAATCAGTTCGAGAAAACAAAAGTAAAAAGAGGGTTGAGCGGTGTCAGAGTAAATACACAGGAGTAATAAAAGGAATAAAATAAAATGTAATAAAAAAAATAAAAAAAATATTACATTTTATTTTATTCCTTACCTATATAGGTAATAAAAATTTGGTTGCCTGTAAAGTCGGTATACGGGCGAAAGTTTTACGTGACAACGACTTTGAATGGTAAAATCATTTTAATGTGAATATTCATTCGTATAGTAGGAAGAAGGATGAAATAATAGTAACAATTTAAAACATTTATTTATACAAAGAATTATATTTAAAACATTAATTTATACAAAGAATCTCGCACTGAATTTCATATTAACAAAATTTTATTTTTACCTTTACACATACATACGTATTTATATACAATATACATACAATAACTTGCAATACATTTGCAAGCTATGCACTAATTCTCTAGTGCTGCGCGCGGCAGACCGATCATAGTTGAGTGGGAGAGAGACAAAGGCATTCGGCGGGCCTCTCTCGTTCGGTGACTCATCGTTACGTTACCGAGCGTTACATTTTCATAAGTGACTCCCAGCCGCAACCTAATTTAAGACGTTGTCACGTCAAAA
This sequence comes from Eumeta japonica, assembly GCA_005406025.1. NCBI lineage: Eukaryota > Metazoa > Arthropoda > Insecta > Lepidoptera > Psychidae > Eumeta > Eumeta japonica. The sequence continues at coordinate 24,205 of BGZK01002803.1, forward strand.
ACGGAAAATTTAATGTTGTTAATGTCTGAGTGAATTGCGTCAAACTGATTCAGCTGATATTTGAGGACTAATCGAATAAATATCGCATCTGTCGCTGTTGCTTTTTAACTCAAGATCCCACTTATCAATTTTCGGAACAGAAAACCGATAAGTGACCAGTTACAATAAATACTTATTGCCGTAAAGAACCGAAATATTTTAATTTTTATTAAGAAAAATAAAAATGATTTTTGCATTTTGTTTAAAAGATTTAAGGAACGTTGAAACTTCAACATAAGTGTTGCTGTATCAACTCTTTGTAAAAATATCAACTAATAGGATATGTACTTAAAACGAAATGATTTATACAAAAGTACAGGCGATAATTTTCCAAAAAAATTTAGATTTCTTCCTGTAAGTTTTAACACAGTACGACTTGGTTAAAACTCATATTTGTGGCAGAAGTTTGCACCTTGATCCACAAATTTCATAGTATTTATATGAATTATATTACATGAATGCTAAACGAAATAATTCAAATAATTTTAAAAATACAGACATATATTAGAAAGTAAAAAGAGAAGTGCTAGATGTTAATACAACTATGAAGAAGAGTACAAACATATTGACCATTTCATATAAATTGTTTGAAAAAAATGGTTTAGAAATTTTAAATCAAAATGTATATGGAACTTAAGTTGAGATAAGCAATTATTTTTACACGAGCTAAAGAAAAATTCCTTGTCAATAGCACTAATTTTTCACATTTTTAATTTACTCTACAAAGTTAAATAAATAAAATATGATAAAATAAAACAATTTTTTTATTTGCCGATAATTTGGAAAAACAAGTGACAGGTGAATACTATATAAACAATAAGGTTGGCAAAGTGTTCCATTTCTGAAATTGAAATGTGTTATTTTTTTTACAGTTTTTCAGTGGCCTGTTATAAAAAATTTAAGTATCACATACGTATTTGAGAACATTTTGCATTAAGGAATAGGTAGGTTACCGTAGCAAATCAATGTTAAACGACCCAAACCGAAACTCATGCTTGTTTGAATACAAATTGGGGGTAGGAACTGAATTTTCAGGATTCTTTTGGGAAAAAAAGAGCTTTATTAGTCAGTCACAAAGAAATCCTTATCTAGAAAGAGAGCATGCGACATGGGAATAAAAGGAATAATGAGAATAATGAAAATATCCATTAAAAAGGTATAAAGTGAAGGTTCGTTATTTTTCCAATAGAACGCAGACCTGTTCGATCGTGAACGTCGCGATATGCTTCTTTTCTCTTACGAACCGGCCCATCTTACATTGAAGGGCGCCGAAGCAGAAATTGTACGGGGGTCAAGAACCGAAGCCCGACTTTTGATTGAGCCGTCGTAAAACAAAAAAAAAAAAGCCAACGGGGCGCCACGGAGGCGGCGTTGATAAATAGCGCGAACGTCGATTGACAAAAATATTATTGTTCACTTACATTGTTTTGATGTAATAAGACACAGGCGTCCCGATCCTGATGATATTCTAAATGATAGTGATAATGCCACTGCCTATTTTAAAAATTAAAAATATGTAAAAATAAATAAAAACAAAACAAAAACAACAATGCACTTGCCATACTTACCTTACGTACCTATTCGCACCGTACCCATTACGTAGTACCTGGTAAGGATGTACTTAAATTTTATACAGTAACCTACTGTACAAATAAATAAATTGACTATTCTGACGTCCGTAGAGGTGTGAAATAAGAATGTGTGGCGTCACAATGCCTGTTTAACCTTCATGTCGACTTTTTAATGGACGAGTTATCCTTTTAAATGTCTTCTGTGGACCGATTAACAAGTAATCCTTGCATGTCAATTAATCAATAAGTTCAGAAAAAATGTACGAAACTAGTGTCAGATAGACTAAGGTTATGGTGCTCGAAAAATGTAAAAGTATAACATAAAACAATATGTCAATAGAAGATAAGAGAGTTGATCTAGTGTAAGAATTTATTTATCTGGGTAGTATCCTTACAAATAATGTTGCTCATAACAGAGATATTGAATGGAGGATGATTGTGTGAAATAAATTGAAAAAGCTCCATTCAGTTACTGCAAATAAAAGTCTTTTCAGTGATAGCCATCCTGTGATCAATATGGCTTCTGGCAGCACGAAAATGGGGCGGTTGTGTCGGTGAGATACCATACTCTCACAGATGACAGACGGGAAGTAACAGCTTTCGCTATTGGAATTTGTCCAGTGAGTGAAAGTTCCGATGATCCACTCCCCCGTCAATTGCTTATTACCCTCTATCAGATATCTTATTCTTACTCAAGAGGCAGGTAACGCACTAATAAATCTTCTAGAATTGGAAGTGTTCATGGGCAGCGATGACCACCTATTTAGTTCCTGTCGGGTTGAAAGCTCCTTTGCTCCTTGAAAATGCTATAAAAAGTAGTAGTATTTCACAACAAGATCGTTTGCCTATCAATAGTGGAATTTTGATTCCATACGCTTATGTAAAATATTGAAATAATTGCGTGTGACATAACAAACTTGAGAGTAGAATTAATTCAGTAAATATGTAATCCCTGCGTTGTGTGTACGGAGTGCATTTGAAAGATCAAAATAGAAATAGTCAAGGATTGTATATCGGTAAATACTTACCGATAAACAAATTTTTCCCTTTTTTTTTACCTTCCCCTTTTTTGACACATTAGTGTAAAATCGTAATGCATAAACAAAAAGAGTAAATATCAATATTAATATTTGAATATTTATATTAAAAGTTTAGTAATTATCCCAAAGTCAAATCATCTTTTTATGCCAAACATCTTGAATATGTTAAACTACAATTATTTTTGAACACCATATCATTTCATTAACATTCATTCTTCTTATTTATTTTCAACAATTAAATATTCAAGTACAATATAAGGCGCATTGACGTTGTCAACCATTTTTAATTTCATTATTCTCTTCTTAAAATCCCCTTGGAAATCACTTAGTATACTGTGTGGGTTTAATTTAAGACGATTAACGACCAGATTGAAGTATATCCATCTTTGTGCCTATAAAGTTGCTGCGTACTCTAGGAGCCGTCTTCTCACCAAGGAGCTCTTTAGGAGTCAATAGCAGCGACCGGTAAGTCTGTATATAAGTTTGGGTTTGAAAAAATACAACTTTAATTGTGCTTTTATACTATAGTTAGATTAGTTTGCTTATCATGAAATTTTTAAGAGTCATAAGTATTGATAAGAAATTTCCTAGAAATATTTCGATAGAAATATTATTTCTATAATGACTCGATGCTTCAGCTTGGAGTTTCCCAATAACAGGAAAATTTTACTTGTTTATATCGTGTTGAAATTTTGTGTTATGTTAACAAAATAATTTCTAACGGGAATCGATTTAGAAGGACCTTTTCCCCTCACTAGAGAAATTCTTAATCATTAACAACATCGATTCGAAAAACATACAATTTAAGAAATTTTAATTTGTAATCTTTGAATAAAATGCAGTTTAAAAAACAAACTTCTATTAAATAATGAACTATGACGAAAAATACTAGTATTATTGTGGAAAAAGCGTGAGGCGCTTTGTGCCACATCTTTCGTATATGGAGCAACCCACGCTTTTTCCACAATAATACTAGTATTTATCGTCATTGTTCATTATTTTTTTGAGTTCATATTAAGGATTATTTTTCACTTTTTAGTTTAATGTACTTTAAAAGCGTGTTTTTTAGTTTTTTTTTAAACTATATTTATTTTTCACTTTTTAGTTCGGTCGATTGGTAAAAATTTGTAATTTTTAACAATACAACAATATTTGAATTATTAATAATGCTTATGACTGTTACTAAATTCTATTACAAAACAATAATAGAATTTAGTAACAGTAATAAGCCACTTGTTCTCACGCAGACGATACGTGACGAAATTATTCGATCCTGGCGATCCTGATCAGAATAAGAGGATAAACTTATCAAATTATTGTATTGTCATTGCTCCTTGATAAGTATGCAAAGATTCAAATTAATCAGACTTCTTAAAATTGGTGAAAATTAAGCTCAAAAATTCCGTTACACACATAGATACATACAACCCAAGATTATATTAATCCTGGCGGTCCTAATAAGGATAATGGGAAACTGTTATCAAATCATTGCATTGTCACTGGTCCTTGAGATGTGTGCAATGTTTCAAGTTGATCAGACTTCTAGAAACCGGTGAATATTAAGCTCAAAGATTGCGTTACATAGTTACATACATACAAACATACAGCCCAAGCTTATAAAAGCGTGTTAAAATGATTGTACTAATGATTGTAACAGTGAAGCGTACTAACAGGAAAGAAGATAGTAAAACTTTTGACAGTAACGGTATTAAAGAAACCCACCGTCGTTTACTGTAAACTAAATTAATAAACTTATTAGGGACCACTCATGTAACTTAAGTTACTTTCGCATACTGAAAACTATCACTGCTATAACGTTAAATATATTCTTCGTATATTTTCAGTAGACACATTTAATTATAATTTTATTTACCGTTACCCTTTAAAAATAAATTAGTATGTCATATTTCACACATAAAAGGTACGAAGTTCAAACTCTGATGACGAGTGTGTTAATTATTGAATTTTAGAGCGAGTCGTATTGAACAATTTCTCTGTATTTTGGAGAGCATTCTTAAGTAGTATTTGGATACTACTTAAGAAGTTAACAACAAATCGACGATAACGGCAATCGGTAGCCCTTCATACGCACTGAAAAAAGCGTCGACGGCTGAAGGTCGAACCAGTGGGGTAATCAAAATCCGGCGCAGAGTGCGATACCGCAAAGTAGGATCGTTCGCGTATATCGTTCCGTAGCATTTCCGATGGCCGGCGCTCGGGCTATATAAGGCGAGGCGGAACAAAAACAATGTCCGGGGAATCGGCGCCGACGGCGCCTATCGCGGTCAGTGCCGTGATTAATTATCGCGAAGATTTATGATGCGGGGCGGGGGGGAAGATTACGCCGCGGGGTCCGGCGGCCGGCGGAAGTCGCGCCGCCCCTATACGTGTAGCCGGCGCCGATAGACACCGGGCTGACGCGTCCGGTTAGCGCGAGTCGGGCGGCTAATGACGCGTCGATGGATGGACAGATACCGGTGTCGCTGATGATGAAGCTGAAGCTGAAAGCTGAAGACTCGCCCGCACGCCGTTCACGAAGCGGACTCTGATTGTATTGTCTGCTTAGGAAGGTTGTTGAAAACAAAATAATCGTTAAGTTATTTATTGAGCAAAAGGAAGAAATATTTGCAGATGACAATTAAAAAAGATATTTCGTGTTTTAGGTGTCCACAAAACGGCAGTAGCAGAATAAAAGTAAGATCAAGTTAAGTGCTTTATTGAAAAATTTATACATCACGAGTAAGTAATGTTATCCGTAAATGCAATATTTACAAAGTTGATATTCAGAAAGCAGTTTATATGCGGTATAACTCGGTATATTGAAAGATCAAACGATAGAATAACTTTCTCTCGATAAAAGAATAATAAAGAAACAATGTTTTATCGAGAGAGAAAATTCCAATAAGTTGACAATTATGACAATGTAATAAATAAGTTAGTAACACTGCCCTTTTTTATTGTCTATGTTTTTTCAAGATGTCTGTTCTGTTCACCTAAAGATATATTTCGTAACGTTGTATTGAACTTATAATAAAACTACAAGTCAAGAAGAACATTACTTTTTTATTTATAAAACCAGACAATATTTTCAAGAGGATATTTTAATAGATGTATTATTATTCCTCCGATAAATATTTTTCCTTTCTGCACGTACGTTACTTATTTTGAGAATGTGCCGCGTGGGCTGCAACATCTTCCACGTCACGTCAAATGAAAAGACAATCGACGTCAATTCGTATTTTAAGCGAGAATGCACTCGGCCTGTGATAATAGAATATGCCTTCTATCGTGTAAAATTATTGATTGCCCCTCGGCTCAGAACATTATAACGTCAGTCGTCTGACCTAGGAGTCTTTGTTTTAAATGAGAAAAAAAAAAAGGTGGCCGCTCACAATTCGCATGCAATCGCAACGAATGCCAATTTAAGCGACAGCTATTGCAGGTCATTACACGACCACGGCTTATGCGGCTGGGCGGTTTACGTTCTAGCTGCATAATAGGCACCCCTATCCCATTTCCTGTTGCATCGACTGCACGAGTCTCGTTCGCGCTTAACGGTCCGCCTCGCCTAGGGTTGCCATTTCTGAATGGGAATAGGCCACGAAGGTGGGTAAACTCGGACGAATTATTTGATGAAATGATACTTAAAATACAAGTGAAGGTATTTAAATAAATGAAAATGCAAAACGCTCTTACAATGTTTCAAAAACGCAGGTTACCTTTCGAAATAAGTCAATAAATCCTAAAAATTCCGTTATAGGAAAAGACTAATGAAAAAAAAAAAGAAGATTTTTGAAAGCTTTACTCTATATTAATCTTTATTACTCAGATATATTGAAATATGACATTACATTGTAATTTAAAAACGTGGAAGTTTAAAAGTTTATGTGGATAATTGCCTCAATAGAGTAAGTTCACGAAACTTTTTAGTAAGATAATTGCAAGCAAACTTTTTATATACCAAGTAGTAAAATGTTCTGAGCATTGTACATATATCCATAAAACAAAATATTGGCACCATATGGACATTTCGTATTGTTCATAAATAACAATGATACAATTTTTATACATTGGCCTCATAGGAATTTAATCCAAACGGGCTATCCAGAAAAATAGCCGCAGTGTAATCTACAGCTAAAATTTGATGATTATCTCCGTGGTATTCATATACTTGTACCAAATTTTCTCACAATACGAATCGTGATTTAAGAGTAATTAAAAAAAAAAAAGAAACTTATATGGAACATGGTTGTTAATAAACTGTGTTGTTTTAGTTATTTAAATATTATTACTTACTTTGTCTATTAATAATTCTCACAACTTGTTACTGTAATAGTCCAAGACGTCAGTGCAACCAGAAGGGATTTATTTTCTGATGAACAAAATGTGTACGATTGAGTAGTGTTAGTATGTACAAGGGTCATAGATACCCCGCTAGGTAGGCCGTAGAGCCATTTTCCAGGTAGGTATCAGGTAATCAAGGTACGTAAAGACGCTACTCACCTCACTGAAATTCTGACAGCCGATTTTGCGTAAATGTTACACGATATCGTTAAAAATGAGTTGTCATCACTCTCAGAAGTTTACTGTTGGCAGAATTATCTTAGAGACGCTGTAAAGCACTGAAAAAAATGACTTAATTTCACTTACAGTCTGAAATTCCATTTTTATATACGTTAGCCAGACAACCATTTCAAAACGTTTCACTAGCAGACAGACGAGCCAAGGGGCCAAACATCCCCTAGACCCAATTTTAATGTCGCTGTTGGCATTATATTAAGTCAGAAAAATAGTTTTTTCGTATCTTAGAAATAAAAAGTTGCAGTGAAATCTCTTTGGTTGTGTTGTTTGTATCTGGCTAGTTTTGATACCATTAAATAGATGAGATTAAAAAAAAATGAAAAACGAAAAGTAAAAACCGTGTCCCGTCATTTTTCTATCGTTTTCCTGTCCACCAAAATGAGTGCATCTAACGTAGAGATTTGATACATTTTGAAGTTTTATTATGTAAAAGGACAAATACGACACAAGCCGTGAAAAAAAATATGCGACGTTAATCGACCAAATGCTCTGTAAGTAAGCATAAGCATAAAACTGATTTAAGCATTTTAATTCCGGTAATTTTGATGTCAAAAATGATCCTCGCTTTGGTCGACCTGTTACGCATAAAGTCGACGCCGTTTTAGAAAAAGTAGAGCAAAAATAGAGTATTAGTTCTTATAACATCGCTGGAGAAGAGAGAATTGATCATTAAATAGTGTTGACCCATTTTAAAAGTTGGATTCACAAAAAAGCTCGATACTTAGGTCATTTAAAAGGAATATAACGAATCGTGCACACAAACGTAAACATAAACCGAGTCGTTGTTGAAAAAATTGATCACTGGTGATGAAAAATGGATTACTTATGAGAAGAAAGTGCAAAAAAGATCATGGCCAAAAGGCACGCAAGTTCCATAGACCGTAGCGAAACCCTAATTAACTCGCAATAAGCTGATGCTATGTGGTGGGATTAGAATGGTATTAATTATTATGGGCTTTTACCGCCAAGAAAACCATCAACTCGGATCTCTACTACCAACAGCTGATGAGACTCCTTAATGATTTAGAGTAAAAAATGAAATTGATCAATAGAAAAGGTGTGGTTTTTCACCGTGATAACGCCAGACTCCACACTTTTAGCCCCTCAGCAAATATTGAAAGAGTTTTGGTTGGGAGATGTCAATGCATGCACCATATAGTCATGATCTCGTACCTTTAGATTTTGATCTGTTTCGGTGTTTTCAGAATTATTTAATTAGTGTTAGGTTATCATCAAGGGAGGCCTATTAAAACTACTTGTAGATTTTTCGATAAGAAGTACCAAAATTTCTACAGCAATGGACTCACCTACAAAATGGAAACAAGTTGTTGAAAAAAATGATAAATATATACATTAAAAAATTAAGAAAATATGATGAAAAAATTTTTTGAATTTGTATATGAAATACAAAAAACCTTTTCCTCGATCTTATATGTACACATGAACGTGAGTGAGACATAAATAACTGTTATATTGACCTCTCTCTTTTTTTGGTTTACTCTTGGCGACTATAAATGTATATGTACGTGTGGTATGTCTAATCGCAGCCGCAAATAATAGATAAATAAAAATTAAAATTAGCGACTATTAATAATTAACACTAATTATCATTGATTGTTCATACTTGTTTCATTTACGAGAGAATTAATGGTTAAATGGAGAATTAAAGTTAAAATAATAAAAAATTACGTAAATAAGTTAAAGTTAAAGTTTAAGTTTTGACGAAGTGCTCATTGGACCATAATCATTCTTTTCATGCCAGACCCGCATAGCGTCAGGAAAATGCACAATAATATTTAACAGGATGTCAAAAGTGTTACAACTACCAAAAAATGCGCTCTCAACCACCTCACGTAACGTACAGCCGTGCAATACGTTACAAGGGATCTCTTCCACCAGCAGTCACAGATATTCATTAATAGGCATGCTTGAATTTCCATAGGCTAACTATCAAAAACGATTGCCCAAATTGCTACAGACAAGCATCGAACAACGCCGATTTGTAAATATTAATTTGGTTGTTGTGCATATTATTATTATATTTATATTTTAAAATTAAAAAAAAATTCTGAATAAGCGTAATCCCTTTTCACGCACATTAAAAACATCGAACTGGTGAATTTAGTTATTCATTCTAGTTATTGAATTTACAACCGCACTCTATCAAATACTTAGACAAAAAATAAAATTGATAGCATTTCAAGTATTTCACTCAATGTAAAAATTTTGAAAATTTTTTTGCTTATTAAGTAGATTTAAAGTGATTTCATGAATATTTTTTTATGATATTCTTTTTGAATAACTCTTAAATTAACTAATAAAAAAATTTCAAAATCTAATAACCCCTTTTTCTCACAAAATCTACGCTGAATGCCATAAAGGCTTGATTTGATCAAGAAAGAGACATCGTCGGAGATAACGAAAAAAAAAAACTTTAGATAACCTCTAAACAAATCGAGTAAGAGAAATAATGTCCGTGACATTTGAAAGTTTATATTTATCTCAGCTTCTCTGACATTTGGAACTCGATACGCCGATATAAGTTGATTGTTTCCGATAATTTCGTGAAGTTATTCCTTTAAGACCGATTTTGTATAACAACCGACTTTTCGTCAGACGTCGACGATTTGAGCACACAAGCGAAAACTTTTAATGGCGTCTAGACGACTCGTACGTATTCAATTTTTTTTTTAACTGTGAGGCCAACAAAGGGTTTCATTTTCAGACAGACAACAACCTGCGACGTCGAGGGAATCATGGTGCCGTGCGAGATACGCGATAAAGTCCGTGCTGCGAAAAACTACGTAAAACCCGGAATGGTTCATCATACGATTCGTAGTTTATTAATTGAATTAAATTTTAATTTTACTTTCTGCTATCTATTATACTCAGTCAGCTTGTGTATATTTTAACGAGTGATGTATTGTTCTCAGCGTTAAGCGACTATAGCGACTGTCGTCTGAAGCGATCCGCTCGGAGAGCATTATACAGAGTCTAATTCGACTCAATCTATTCGTTATCCGTTTATTTTTCGACGAGAATCGCTTTCGAGACGGCTGCGCCACTATCGAAATCGTTCTTACACAGAGAAGGGGAAACGTGCGACGAAAGGTGTGTGTGCGGAGGGAGGGGAATGGGCGACCACAATATCAGACGCCGAACGTTGAGCGAAATTACCGCGGGCGGGCATATTCACAGCTCGGGCGCGAATCAGGCGGGGTGCAGTTAAGAATTCTATTACGGCTCACCTTTAAATCATCTCGATAATAATAATCGATTTTATGAAATTCCTCGAGGGGGCGCCCCCGATAAATGAAATTTGTTACAAAAGTTTCATCCGATGGTCCCGGCGCGATATTAAATTTGTACCGTCAACCGGCATTCAAACGCTGAGCAGTATTCGGGCGGATTTTCACTGCCTGGCGCGGCGGCGCGCGGACGGCGGCCGGGCGCGCGCGCTCGTCGTGGACGTACCCGTGTCCCGCCGCGTTCTCGGCTGGCGTTCGAGTCGTTTTGAATACGACCGAGGCTGTAGAGTTTCTATTGTGGTTTTCGGCGAAAACGATGATGCAAGTTTGGTATAAGTTTTTATCGTTATTATTGTAAGCTCACGCCCGTCTCCCAAAAGAGTAGACAGAGAAACCAGATTTCAACACTTAGCTCGGATCATTGCTTTGCTGATATCCGTCGATTAATTCATGTAAATTCATCGGGTTTTGATGTTTAAAATTTGGCCATTTTTTGATGTGCCACCATAAGATTTTCTAGGGCGACCCTTGCCGACCCTTCCATCAACAGAAATGTATTATTGAAAATTACCTTTTTAATGTTAGGTATATTCTATGGAAAAATGAAATTCGCATAGGTCAGTCGTGTGTGTTCGTTTTTCCTTATGTTACAGCCTGTTTTCTATAAAATATGCTGGACGAAAAAACGTATGATTCGTTACATATACAAAGTTAGATAATCAAATTACGATGCTGTAGTGTGAATAAGCACATGTTGATTCTTGGAGGTTAACTTTAAGAGGTTAATTGAAAAATCAAAAAACGCAGTCAAGCGTATCATCTGATATATCAAAAGAAGGTGTTTGTTATGTGAAATACAAATATGTATTTTTTAGGATTCTGTAGTCAACAAGGAAGTCTTATAGTTCCGCCATGTCCGTTCGTCTGTCTGTCTGTCTTTCCATAGTTTAGATCAGAGCTTCTTAGCATTAGAGAGCTGTAATTTACATAGTAGATATCAATGACACTGACAAAGTGGTTGAATGATATCTTGGAAAAACATTTTTTTAGCAAACCTCCCCCACATGTGAAGTGGGGATGAAATGAATTTTCTATTCGTGTCTATCCGATTGCATAGCATATCGATAGCCCATCAAAAAACATTGTGCGTTAAACGTTTTTTCTATTTAGGGATCCGTTTGCGAAATATTAAAGCTATAACTTGCTAATTTTTGCTAGAGTCAAATGTCCTCTCGCACCAGGCAAGCAGGTGGTTTTCTTGCATATGTGAAAAAAAAAACGACAGTGGTATATATATATATATATATATAACAGAATTAAAAGGAAAACTATCATAGCTGACTAGGTGTCACAAGTTGATGAATAGTGACCGTAAGTTGTAATTTATAAAATGTAAAGTAAAAAGCAATATTTTGTATAAATTTAATTTAAAACGATTTAGATGGTGTCATTGGTCGCGTAAAAGAGATATCAAATGTAAGTTTACGAACAATGTAATATTACGCAAATATAAAATATCATTCATACCCGTCCAATATGTGCCCGTTTTTTGACGTTATTAGTCGTTAACAGCTAATAACGTCGAAAAATGTGAACTCAATTAATAAGTTCATAGTATGAAACAAAAAGCGCTCTTCTAAGTCCACCTATTGTGACTGTAACGGGTTAAACTGGACGTTCTTTTGAATACAAGGACGTTCTTTTACATACAAGGAACACATTTCCTCTTTTAGAAATAATAAATCCAACAGATCTCAATTTGCTAAACATTTAATAGAAACAGGTTTTAAACTCAAACGCCGTCACAGATTCGATGTTTTACTTTGTGTGAGAAGGAGTTATGTTTAAATGTTTTGGAATATTTCGAAATTTAAAAAAAAACATATATAATAATAATATTCTCAATGACCAAATTAATATTTATAAATAGCCATTGTTCTACGCTTGTCTGTATTTGAGTAATGGTTGATGACGAATAATCCGTGACAATGGTCACGCATGTCTATTGGTGTTGGTACGTAGCTGCTGGTAGAGGGGCTTTTGTCATCCGTTGACGTATTGTCTAGTGCATTATAAGGAGGTTGGGAGGGCATCTGTGGCTTGTTTTTAACACTCCTTACGCCCTGGTGGATGTGACTATCTGAATTTTCCTGAGGATGTGCTTAGTTAGCATAAAACTTACGTAGAAATAACAATATAACTATAAGTGGACTAAGATAAATAAACAATTAATTTTACTTAGATGTTCGATATTTGTTAATTTTCTCGAATCAATGTTCAATTGATTGAATAGGGATTCGTAGTGGAAGGACAGATTCGAGGGTAAGTGGCGTGTTGCATGTTAATGCGTGTTGCAGGCAAGCGTCTATTGTGACGGGCACTACGGAACCCCACGCAACACTGCGCGTGGCCTAACACGCGCTTGGCTTGTTTTTTCGCAATTTTCTATTATACGCTTTAAGAGATATTAAAGAATACGTACGAAAATCGACTGCCCCTTGTATAGAGAATGTAGAAAAGAAATGATTGATAAATTGGAGTGTGAGGTGGAGCGCTCGGTTTACTTTAGCGATCTGACGAAAACCAAAAAAACTATGCTGCCTTTTAAGGATTTTGCCATAAGTGGCACGAAAAAAAGAAGAATGCTAGAAGATAAAAGCTGGAAGAAAATTAGTAGAGTGAATGGATTTTAGTGTGAGTACGTTTACGAACGTCTAAGTTAAATGTACAGTGATTTATATAGACAGAGCGGCGGGCTCGCTAGATAATATATCTGGATTTACATTTAGAATCAGATGTAGGGGTCCTTCCGACCCCACAATTTGGCCTTTATCACCCTTCTGGTGGGCAAGGCTTGGGTGGAGGCGGAATAATCTGTTCCAGCTTATATCCGAACCTACTGTGACGTATCTGGACTTCGTGTGTCGCGACCCTTTAAAAGGAAAAAGTTTGACGGTCAAAATGTCATGTCACCGAAGTTGTCGCGAACTCGTAAGCATAAATGTTTTGCTTTGCATTTTTACCTAAAACTGGTGACCCCGACGTGATAAGCTAAAATATAGACTGAAAAACAGAGCAAACTAGAAATATTTTATTAAAATGCCAAGAACACAAAACAATGAAGATGCGGGATCAGATTCCATTGCCTCACCCGGCACGTCTAATGAAGTTTGTCGACTTACTGCAAAAATTCCACCGTTTTGGCCTGAAGAACCTATAATATGGTTTGCTCAAGTCGAAGGTCAGTTTATGAACGCCGGAATAACGGCAGATACGACAAAATATAATTATATTATCACACAGTTAGACCAAACGCATCTACGAAATATTAAAAACGGAGCTTGTTAAACGTCTATCAGATTCGAAAGAGCGGAAACTAAAGTAACTTTTCATGCATGAGAAAGAAAGCATGCATGGCGGAGAAATTTTCGCAATCTCTCCGCCACTTACAAGGCCTGGCCGGTCCTGACATCTCCAAGGATTTACTCATCACAATATGAGCAAATCGCTTACCACAAAACATACAAACAGTCATCGCCGGGCAAACAGCACCTACTCTGGAGTCGCTCGCTGACTTGGCCGACAGAGTACAAGAGATAGCTCCTCCATCCCTACAAGTTGCGACCACTTCCACGGTAGCAGCCCATGCTTCTACACTAGAGGACTTAACTAGTGAAATAGCTGAACTCAGACGTCAAATGAGGCAGCTGAATACTCACTCCAATCGCCATTTGCGTCCAAAGTCACGTGGCCACCATCAAGGACGCTCACGCAGCAAGTCTCATACTCGATCCGACTCTAGCTACCGCTAATATCCTTCATGCTGGTATCATTCCCGATATGCGAACAAGGCTAATAAATGTGTCAAACCATGCGACTTTAAGGAGGAAAACACACCGGGTAGCTCCTAATGGCGACAGACGGCTGCCCTAATGCACCTGGTTGCCTGTTTGTAACAGACTGTTGCACCAAAATACAATTCCTTGTAGACACCGGAAGCGAGCTTTGCGATTTTCCGCGTTCGGCCGTGCAACAGCGACGTGCAAGGAGCACCTATCATTTGAGTGCTGCAAACGGCATAACTATAAATACTTACGGCTACATCAACCTGGAATTAAACTTATCACTACGTCCCGATTATCCGTGACGATTTCTCGTGGCCGATGTCACCAAACCTATAATTGGAGAAGATTTTCTTCAGTTTTACAATCTCATGGTGGATATCAGAAACCGCCGCTAAATGGACAACACCAAACTCTTTCTACATCAGGGTCAGAAGCAACATCATCCAGCACGATATCTTCAGTGAAAATACTGCTCGGTGATACAAGATATGACAAATTTTTAGCGAAATTTCCTTACACGATCTTCAGGCACTCTACGTAGTCCCAAGCATACCAATGTTCATTTCATAAAAACCAGCCCTGGCCCTCCTGTGTCCTGTCCACCACGTCGCTTGGCACCAGACAAACTACAGATAGGTAAATGTGAATTCGAAGCTATGCTTAATAATGGTACTACTCGACCTTCCAAAAGCTACTGGTCGTCACCCCTTCACTTCGCACCGAAGAAAGAATCAGGATAGAGACCCTGTGGGGATTATAGGATGTTAAATGCACGCGCCATCCCTGATCGATATCTCATCCGACATATTCAGGATTTTTCTCACAGTATCACGGGTTCCAAAGTGTTCTCGACGATTTATTTGGTCAAAACCTGTAACCAAATTCCAGTCAACGGAGAAGATATCCCAAAAACTGCCATTACGACTCCGTTTGGTTTATATGAATTCCCGTATATGACATTTGCTTTACGTAATGCAGGTCAAACGTTCCAAAGATTTGTCGACGAACTTACAAGAGGTCTAAATTTCTGTTTCGCTTATCTTGATGATTTTTTAGTTTATTCAAAAGATGAAAAAGAACACGAAAACACCTGAAACAAATATCCGACAGAATTAGAGAATATGGAAGGCTCATTAACACCAGCAAATGCGTTTTCGGAGCAGATAATGTTACCTTCCTGGGCTATAACATATCAGCCAAAGGAACAAAGCCACTGGAACACAAAGTGGACTCCATCAAAAACTTCCGATACCGAAAACAGTGAAGGAACTACGTAAATTCTTACGAATAATAAATTTCTACCGTCGTTTTATACCTGATGCAGCGCCTATTCAAGCCCCACTCAATGCATTTCTAACCGGTTCGATTAAAATTCGCATCCGATAAACATCATAGGAGAGGCTGTAAAAGCACTTAACATCTGCAAGGATAGTTTATGTCGTGCATCTCTCCTCGTATATCCGGATGTGACGCGAAATTGAGCCTTGTCACAGATGCTGCAGACACATCTTTGGGGGCAGTTCTTCAACAATATAAAGACAGAGCTTGGGAGCTCCTAGCCTCTTAAACTTAGTTCGGCACATCAAAATTATTCGCTGTGCCGAAATATAAATATGAACTCATAGCGATTTATGAAGCAATAAAACACTTTCGCCATATGCAAAACAAAACATTTATGCTGACGAGTTCGCGTCAACCTCGGTGACATGACATTTCGACCGTCAGACATTGTCCTTTTAAAGCGTCGCGACACACGGAGTCCGGAAACGCCACACCTACTGATCCAAAAATTTAAAATAAACACGGAATAGAAGGCGTCACTAGCAGTTCATAGCAAAATTTAAATGAAAACCGTTAATCTTTAATTTTTTGCGGGAAACGCGATATAGTCATAAAAGTAAAATCTGTTCACAACATACTGCTTAACTTCACCAAGAACTAGTGTAATGATTTATAATTTGAAACCACGCGAATGCATCTCGTACTTATTTGCTTTTTATTGTAAAATTAGTATTACATAAAATTACGGTGTGGTTAAGGAAATTTAGTATGAAAGAAAATGAAGATTAAGTTTGACTTTGGTATTGTTTTTTTCATTTAAGTGAATAAATAACAGAAATTTAAAAGAAAAAAAACACATAACTTACTTCGGTAAAATACTTAAATTTAAAAAAATTCGACACAATTCGAATTGAAAGTATACGACAGTATCAAAACTGTACATATTAAAATCAGTTCTGTTCATAAGTCTTTACTGCGTCAAGTATTTGAAGTATGGATATAGCTTCAGTCGTTTTTAAATCGGACTTCTTCATCATCAAGCAATAGAAGCGCACTTTTGTCCAAAGACTGTTACTAGCAGACTCTATGGTTCTCAGCCCGCTGAATGTGCTGGTGTAAAGCTAGCGCGACTGATGATATATTCTAGATGACATAGATGATGATGTAGTCTAGATATAAGGGGTCTAGATATTTTTAAAATCTGGATCTAAGTAATTTCACTATATCGGTAGATCGGCTGAAAACTTTCTGTCTATCTTTGGACCCCGTTTACCAAACTTGCGCATGGAGATGAAATAGGCTAATTCTCTATATCTACATAAGCACCGCTCAAGGAGATGACAATTTGTGTGCACATGACTTTTAAATACTGGAATAGCTTTTTTAATTTTTCAACAGTAATTCAATTAATTTTCATGAGCAATCGCCATTTGTTCAGACTTCATTTATGTTTCCCGTGAAATTTCCGAGGTCACCGAAATTCTTGATGATACACAAGTATGCAACAAGTAGAATCTCCTTATTCACGACGGATGAATGGTTCGAAGTGGTTTATCTTTGAAGCTCATACATCTTTAATGAAATCGCCTGTATCGTTTAGTCATCGATCATTCGCTTGCGTTATATTCACGCCCTTGAAAGTCTTTTCTTGGATTATTTGAATCCTCGTTTTCTTTTGTATTACAGTTGTATTAAGGGACAGATCTGAATAT